>KB292835.1:5713-77343 GCA_000328365.1 Capitella teleta | reverse complement strand
ATTGTGTTCTTGTTTGTTTCAGTATAAAAAAAAAATTATATGTATATAAAAAAAAACACCTGAAATATTGGCAAGAAAAAAAGTAGAAAAATATACATAATTAAAGATGTTTCTTAAATCCTTATTTCACTTTCATTCAAGGGATTCAACTTTGGGGTAACTCTCGCTGTTTGTCGCTGCAGGGGTCGAATCAGAGGTCAGGCCAAGATGGCGCTTAATGTGCGCCTTGCATTTGTCTTTGCGGTAGAAGGTCTTTTTGCAAATGCTGCATGCAAACCTCCTCATTCCTGTGTGGATAGGCCGATGTCGCAAAAGCGAGGATTTTGTGGTGAAACTCTTGCCGCACTGGTGGCAGATATACGCGTTGTGCATGGCCAGGGTGTGTTGCAGGTATCTGGTCAGTTCCTGCACCTCCTCATCACAAAACTTGCACTTGAAGATTCCGTTGGCCAGGTTGGCGGAGAATCCGAGATACTCCGCAATTTCTTCCGAGGTCAGCGACTCGTCGGGAGCGCGACGCCTTCGCTTCCGAGAACTGTTTTCGTAACCGAGCGAATCAAGCATGTAGTCGCCGGTTTCGATACGGCTTCCTTTCTGACTGGAAGGCGACGAGGAGTCGTCGTACATAATGATGTCCTTGACCTTAGTCATGGGCGACTGGCTGACGTTCTTGCCGTTGGGGGTGACTGTGATGGGCCCGGTGCTGGTGTATTGAATGGACAGGCCATCGTCTGGCTGCGGAGGTCTGAACGGCGAAACGAACGGGTTGAATGGCAGGTGGAAGGGGTCCGGGTGGTAGTCGCTCTTCGCTAGGAATGACTTCAAAGCAAGATTCGGAGACGGTGTAGAGTAGCTCTTGCGGTCGTCCTCATCTCGGGATTCTGACCGCGTGCTGAAATCTAGAGCGCCATCAACATTTCCGTTGGCTGCCAGTTCGTAATCTTCCTTTGGCCCAATCACAATTGGCAGAGCCAGACCTTGACGTGCCTGAGTGTCCTCCTCGTCCTCCATTGGGGTTCCCTGGTAGGAAAGGGGCGTGTCCGGGCGATGAGCATCTCCGCTCTTGCTGCGGGGTCCAGCCAGCAGCAGAGCACGGATGGAGTCATCTGTGTCCTCCTCGGGACCATTGGCCACCCTGTACTGGAAATTGGGTTTGCGCCTGGCGCTGCCTTGAAGCTGCTTCGTCTCGGGCGCTTTCGAACCTGCGAGCGGACTACTGGTCGCAGTGGAGAGGGTCTCCGAAATCGGGGTCATATCGTGAGGAACGCAATCTGGGTCGGTTGGAATGACGGTGACGATGTTCTCGTGATCGTCCTCGGAAGAGATCAGATCTCCCTCATCGATGACATGCTGCACCTTGACGGGTCGTGAGCCTTTTCTTCCGTGGAGGCGTCTCCCGTTGGGTTGAGCCTCCATCTTCACTGGGAGGCTGCTTGTGGACGGCACTGGACTGACGCTGCGCTCGTGACTCAGGTTGACCACATCGCTGGTCAGTGCTTGGTGGATGGCCGCTGGAGGGTTGCTCACGAAAGCCATGCGGTCCTTCTGGGCCCCAGACGAAGAGTTGACCCGTTTCAGTGTGTTGTTCACTTTGACCACAAATTCCTGCTGCTCATCATCAATTGTCATGCAGAGAACGCCAAGCACTTGCAGTTTGTGGTTGTACGACACATGCTCATTGCACATCTGCAGTATGGAGTGCTGGATCACGCGACCCACTGACCTCGCGAACGAAGAGCGCGGATCTGCGCTCGCGTGGAGGGATGAGGGGGAGGAGCTTGACCCGGGGGCAGTCGGCATGGTGCAGTGGACGCTGGCTTCCCGCTCACTTCCACGGCTGACAACAGAAAGTACTCTACAGAACTGACATCTGGCAACGAGAAGAAAAAAAAGACAATGGTGAGATGTACCGCTGGGCAACTGAGGGAAAGTGCGTTATGATATCGCGAATCCGTAAGTGCGTTATGATATCGTGATTCGGGAGGTGCGTTATGGCTTTTGCCCGAATCCGTACGAAGACGTCCGCGGGAAGAATTTGACCCGGTCAATTGGACAACTAAAACCAAATTAGAAGAGCTAACCCTATATGAATCAAGTATCTGCAAATATTATGTAAAATCCTAACAGAATAGTTAAATACTAAAACAACAATCGCGCAATCCATATAACTTGAATTATCATAACGTGAGGTTTGAGACAATTATCGAGTCAATCCTAGAACTTCGTTAAAATAAAAATAAAATAAAAATCGCTATTTATAAAGTGATCCGACAACATACAAACCGCTTAGAAGGGAATACTATATAAAGGTTAAATTTGCGCCGATATTCGCTCCGACCGAACAGCAAACCTTTCTGCACAGCGTCGCTGTTTTTCCCGCCAATTTATGCGCGTGTCAGCACGTGCTTTTCGCGGGTAAAAAGGCTGACGAAGAGGAACGGCGAAGCCGAGGTAAACGGCAACCTTCGTCGCTAATGAAATATTCCTCCGCACATAACAGTGTTATTGCGTAATCATTAACTAAGTGTCCGGGATTCTTGGACGACATATTTCACGCAATTTGTTGATGGCGCGGTGATGATTGCTGACGGAATCATCAATTCGTTGAAAACAACAAGTCCAAGAATTAAAAGAGTCAATATTTTGAATAATAATCATTGCCAAAGCTAAATATATTAAACGCTTGAAGGCCTAACACGCGGTCAAAATCAGCCCCTGTAAATAATAATAATAATAGATGTTTACATTTAACTATTCGGATAAGACAATGGAACGTACAAAACAAAAAGTGAAAAACGTATCCGATGTGTACGCTCTATTCTGAAGAAGAGAAGTGGGGCAAACACCTCCTCCCTTCCACGGGGTCAACAAGTTCACACGCAGGGGGTGGGGAGTGCTCGACGGGGCATCCGTTACCATAGCAACAGGGCGAGTAAATACAAAGTATGCGCTCCCAGTGTAACGATAAAATGGATAAGTAGCGGTAAATAAACGATAATATATGCGGGGTTGATAATCACCGAGTCCGTATTTAATCCGGGTGTATGTTAAAAGCAGGATCTGAGAGTCCGGATGGAGCGCAGTTACAGAGGGGGTGTGGGTGATGCTATATACACACACACCACGTCACCACAGCGAATATAATATACTGCTCTGGTACTTTCAGCGCGACCCTTGTCCCCGCCCGGCAATCCCCTCCCCCTTCGCTTAGTACAAGTCGCTCGCTTATACATATGTATGGCGCAGGGTTGAAGCCATGGCCAGGGAAAAAGTTCACCGCCAACTAAAACTTTCATTCGCGATCACAACGATGTCGTAATCATGCTATCAGCTACTTTGATGTCATGACAGTACATTGCTTACATAATTACATCATCCCATTGATATATTTCTTACTATTTCAATTTTGTATCTACGGTGTAGCGGTTTTCAAGTTCGTGGTGTGGAGGTTTCTTTGTAGCGCGCAACAGGACGCAGTCTTTTCGCTTGCCAAAAGTTGACGCACGACCCGACAATGCGACGACAACACCCCGCGCATTAGACATATGGTAACAGCATACGCAGATGTTGTTCTCATACAGTGAAACCCTCCTGCCTCGAAACGAATATCTCCACCAATTAATCAACTGAAATATCCAAATCTACACCCACTATGCGTAAAGCAACAAAGCGCCGAACTTTATCGTTCATTCAATGCTGACAACATGATTCCGACACCAAGAACGTAAAATAACAATAGAAGATCGTACGAATTCGAGAATTATTCTCGAATCACGCAAAATAGACCAACCCGTTATAACACTGGAACAGCGAGTGGCGAGCGAGGATTCTAATACAGGATCTAGTACTTATATATCTGCTGTATATTCGCCCCTTTTTTTCGGTCAATCTTAGTTCACCCGAGGCGAGATTATCTCGCCATTTGGCAGCGCGGTGGGGCAAATACAGAAGCAAGATCTAATCAATATCAGGAGGTTAAATCGGTAACGACCTGGTAAATTAATAAGTTAATAACATTACCAGAGAGAGGGGGGGAGAGGGTTTGTAAAATGGGGCTGACCAGTGACCGGTGTTACGTAATAGGCAGACACCATTAAGCCATAATAAACACGAGTCAGATAAGCGGCGTTCTTTTTTCGGGAAAGATGCCCGCTAGGAGGCGCAGTGGTTGGAGGGTGGAAGATGAGGAGAGCCAGGAGGGTCGTTATATTATGCGGAGAAGGAACAGGGATCTGGGAAGCGAGGGAGGATTCTGCGCTGGGCAAAAGGGGTTATGTAACCGTGGCTATCTCCCCAGGTGTGTGTGCCGGGATGTTGGCTTAACGCCTGAGAGCGGTGCGCGGCTGCAGGTTTAGCAGATAGCGAGGGGCACGGGGCGTAATACAGTGGCTGGTGTAGGTACACTGGTACAGAACTGTATCGTTCAGCATATTAATTACCCCTTCACCACTCGATCACTGTTAAAATAATAATAAAATTAAAATAATAATCAGTTGATTATTAATTTATTACGCAAACAATATAAAAAATCAATTACATGTAGTAATTAAAGGATAAGATGTAATTAACGGATAATAGGGTTGTCATGGTGATATCCGGAGCAACAAATGAAGCGTTAATTCGAATTGCTAAGAAAACCACACCGTCCATTACCGGGAACCACCCACTGAAACATCACGAAGCATCTGATATAGGCAAGATGGAGTGATATGCAGCATGTGTTCTCCTCAAAATATCCTCAAAGGAGCGCTTTTGTATATTTCCGCAACCTCTACCCTTTGTAATTACCCCTCCCCCAACCCCCGGGGAGGGGGCAAGGGTTCCGAAACAAATACATTCTTTGTACATTCGGAAGGGTTCATGCTACACCCCCCTCCCAACATTATAATAAGCGAGTACACCCCCACCCCCACCCCTACATAAATACCCCTCCCTTCGTGGTGAATATAATACAAGTATCTATAGTAGCCAATAACAATAATGATAATAATAATGATAATGAGATTATCACAATTATCACACGTAGCGATTAGTCAATCGGCGCTCATAACAACCGGTTTAAAACAATATCTCAACTCTCTTAAAGCAATAAATTCTCTGATTTAAGCGAGGAAAACAACGCGACAAAATAAAATTGTTCTGTGAATTTTTGGGAAAGTTCCTGAAAATTCCAAAAGCAAAGGGGCGTGGAAAATCAAAGTTCAGGCACACAAAATACCGCATGTGACAACGTACAAGCAAGTTAGCTGCACAAAGATAAACACACTCACGTAGATAGAACAAAAGGCAGGTTCAAGTGCACCCGGGTAGCGAGCTGAGATAGCACACCCCACCCTACTTGAAGAGCAAGTAACGACTTGTTTCGAAGTTTTGCGGTAACAAGATTCTGCTGTTCGTGTCCCATGTACCACGTGACAGCGATCCGGGAGGGGGATCGTGAACCCGTATTGCATAACGAGATAAATATCTAACTCACCCCGCGTCTTTGAGGGTACTTGACAACTTGCGACAGAGTTTCAGGAGGGTGATGCTAACTATCGGACTTCCACCGAGTGAGTGCGAGAGAGCGGTGCCCCCTCGCTAGACACGCACGGTGTGTACAACGCCACGCACACATCACGCACAGTGCTGTGCGCGCAACCTTCGGTATATGTGCTTGGGGCTCGCTTCGTCTGGACTCTGTTGCGCGGGTAGGGGGGCGGGGTCGGGTGTATAACACTCGCGGCTCGGCACTCGGTCCGGTTGGCTAGGTCTGGCATTCTAGGGAAGATCGAGTCAGGGTGTTGGTCTCCCGGGCGGATCAACTTCCAGTGGAGTCGAGTTACCCTAGCTTTAATCGTAATCAGTTACATGCCCCTATACTTGCAAATCGGCGTTTGTTTATGCGGTAACCAATAGCAACGGCGATCACTTTGATCTGAACCAAAAAGTTTTCGCTCTGACCGTGGCGTCACCGTCGGCTTGGGTTTCAGTAACAAAGAGTGAATTAATTTGGTTTTGTTTTTCGTGTTGTTTTTTTTTAAGGGCATTATGAGCAACATTCCAACCAACTGTAGAAACGTGCTACCTCGCTGATTTATCGCCCAAAAAAGTTACAACTTTTGATTGTTAAGTTATATTAATCGATATTGTTGTGTGTGAGGTGAATTTATAACATACCCGTTGGGGGTTTTGGTATCTCGATTAATATGAAACGCCTTATCAATGCTGATATTATACCGAAGCGAAGACAATCGCATGTAGTCACAGCTAACTTTTATTTGGTTTTATTTGGTTATGATAATTATGTATGTGGCATTTAATAATTTTAATGCACCTTGTGGGTGTGTTTGTGGGTCTTTTCTAATCGTGTTGGATTGAGGGAGGTCATCTTCGAACTCATGGTCAAAGGTGCTCGATAAGGCGATTGGATATCGATTTTTGATCAATGCATCTTGAGGGTAAGACCCCACCATATAAGGTGACCTCGCATAAGTGTTATTATTGGAATATATATACAGTCAAACTTTTATTAATGCGACCATAATATAACTCTGATGAATTAATACAATCAGCCCAATTTAATTAAACGCCCGAAGGCTATGAGTCAATTAATAGTACATTGTACTAGCGTGTATAGAATAATTCACCAAAACACCCGCGAATAAGTTAAATAGCCGCCCCATAGAAGCATACGCAATAAACAAACATCACGAACCTGCATCGCTTGCCACTTGTCTGCATTTCGTCGCCAAAGATCGTCGTTCGGGGATAGGGAAAGCCGGAGTTGTTTCCCTCGTCCAAAGTCCGCACTTTTTCCTCTTCGTCAGGAATTCCAAGCGGCGGTTTAGCTGTCCATGGGAAAATTCACTCCCCCCGTCGTCATATGCTGTCAATTATAAAAGACCCCGCCCCCCTATCAAAGCGGCACCCGGGCGAACCAATTATGGCGACTGCGTGGAAATAATAATAATAAGTGTATGTGCACCGTTTGAGGGCAATTATTCAGATATACCGGGGCTGCTCATACGAGCATAATTGCATGCGTATATATGAAACACTGCACTACCCCGTGGCGAACGGCGACCATTGAATTGTGAATTGTGGCCCGAGGGCCAAACGCCACTCCTGTCAAAAAAAAGTTTGCACCAACACCTTGTGGTGCCCACAGCCAAAAGTTGTACAGATCACTTTTTCTCTCATCAACCCCGCAACCCCCTCAACTCATAGGTGTAATTGTATTCATGCGTGGCCCTGTGTCCGCTCACTCCGCAGCTACTGTAGTGACGGGCCCAGGAAGAAGAAAAATCCTACATCGGAATTTGTACCGACTCATGAGCCCTGAACGCCTCCGATTTGCGTCGACGCATAAATTGGCTGTGAAACTGCGCCTGCGACCCTGGGCTGCGACGGAAGTGCGCAGGCGCGAGAAAATGTTGTATTTGCTGTTTGGCACGAACTTTGTTCGGCTCGGACCCCCCCCCCCCCCCCAGCCACCCCCCGCAAACCCGAATGATGCAATGCGCCACTGCACAATCTTGATTTAAACGCTGTGTGATGCGATCTCATGATTGAGCTGTGGACTGGTTGATTGATTTATATCTCATCATTTAATTGATCCCATTGTTATGAATATCCGCTGTGTTCTCAGGGCGATATAGCGATGTTTATAATAATATCTCAGATGAGATTATAAATATCGCTGTCGCCCTCAGAGCGGATGTACCCCTATTCGCCCAACAGAAAGCGCGTCTCTTTGCCCGGATTTGAACCCGGACACAGAAACGTGCGCGTGATGTCCGCGCGATAAGGACGCTGTGTTTCTCATACCAGCATAGCCCCCTGCATGAGAGCCCCCTTCAGGCGACCAATTCGCCTCTGTCATCTCGTATTCAAATTGGAATGGACGCCGGAAGTGAACGATGGCCACGTGGTGCTATAATGAGCTCGTGAGGGCTGACGTCAGCCATGCATGAAACGTCGCATTCGGCCTTGCATCAATCGACATTCCTCAGGCGGAAAGTGTACCACGTAATATACGTACTACTGTACTACTGTACTACTGTACTAGTACACCAACCATCGGGTAACACCACACCTCCGTGTCGTCAGATCTCTGAGCATACGTGGCGTTATGACTTAATATAGCTGGATATACAATTACGGATGTTGTATATATTGAAATATATATGTTGTACATCATGGGAGCATAGTTCACACAACTCTTCGCTCGTTCTTTTTCGTTAACTTCCCGTTTATAATTGCATGACTTGAATGCCTCGTGGGTGGCTGCTAAATTATATACCTGTTGTAGCAGTAATTAAACGCCATAGAACCTTCGTTTTCTGCTCGCGGCAGACCCCCTTTCCTATTAATTTTGATTATAAGTATACTTATACCTGCAATTCATGCATCGCAAGTGATTCCGTGTAATATTAGGAACTGATGTTTAGCTTTTAATTTCTTATTTCGTGGTCGTAGTGGCATAATGAATTCACGCATACAGAGTATTTAGCCAGTATATATTTACGGGTTTTAGAAATGGGCCCAGGAATAGATTTCCGAAACTTAAAAAGTTGAATCTGGCAAGCCGTCATTTGGAACGAGCGGCCACCGGTGTCCATTCAGTTCTACTGACCTACAATCATGTTTCATTAAGTCTACAACAGGTGGCTCTACCATATCACTTGTGATTACCACTGAAACAGGGAGCTCTACGTAAGTTCTTTGGTTGCACGACGTTCAAGCATTTCAGGTGTTGCATGAGTAGAAGCAACGGTGCTCCAGAGAGACGCCATCTTCAACAAACTGTGAAGTCACGGCTCCTGGGAACTATGACCCGGGAAGTAGTGGAGCTCCCATGAGTACACGTGCATTTACAAGTGCATGCAGCAATCACATTGGACCACAATGAATGGACCTTCAATTCGCCCAGCACCCCGTGCAGGACGTGAATTAATCTGTTTGGTCACCGTGGTTGTCGGAGTAGTGGCTGCTCTATTTATTGCTTTCGTGCATTTTTTTCCACAGGATATCTGTGAAATGTGAATTATCTTCTTTTGTTCCTTTCAATGGGTCAACCACAACCGGTGTTACAAGGTTTCACTGTACATGAATTAGAAATGCGTGTGAATGATACTATATGTCTATATGTATAGACATAATTATATAATGTCATTGGACAGAGTAAGCATTTACACGTAGCTGTCTCCGGCTTTCGAGGTTGCATTCATTACCATATTCATGCAGCATCAATAATCCATATTATACCATTTATGATATATCCCACACCCATAACTTTTGTGAAGCTAAACTTTGCCGTGAACTTTGAGGTTCTCGAAGCCACTGTTGCTTTCCGTGGCGCCGCCAACTTGAGCAAATGACATCGATCGTTGCCCTTTAATGGGGCGAATAATAAGCTATGTCGACAGCAGGGGAATGATTGCCGCAATTGTCCGTCGATGGCGCTGCTGTGAGTAATTGCTCCGCAAACACGTGCTCTCCTATACCGGAAGCAGATGCATGCCCGCATACGACACGTGACCCAGTGCTGTCCAAATTTACACATACTATTTTGTATTTTATTTTTATTTTTGGGCCAATTCGCTGCTTTTGTTGTCGATTTTGTTTTTGATGATTGAAGTTTTGCCCGAGTCGCAAAATATCAATATAGGGCCTACTATAGTAGATGCATCCACGAGTCACTATTGTCTACGCACTGTCCATTGTTATTTCGTGTATTGTCCAGACAAGCGAACGGATTATTGAATCAGGAAGGCGTGATGTTATCGAGCATGCTTGAAGTATTTATTTCGCAACATTTTCTGGCCTGCCAATTAGAGCTACCCGAGAATAATTTCAATCATAAACCCATGCGTTTCTTTTGCCTCTGAGTAAATACTTAATTAAGATTAAGTCAGAGCCAACTCGACGATGATCATAAGCCAAAAGAACGTGATGTTCTAAATTCTGATGCATTCAGAGCTAAATGGAGCATCAGAAGTCAAGGCTAGAGCGGTCAGTAGTCTCCGATTATTGCCTATACAGTGTTTTAATGTACACTCACTCAGGTACAAAAGAAACGCACCGATCTATAAAAGTATAAATCAGTTACTCGGTGCCTCCGTCCTGGGCTGCAATGATGTGTATAGTGTCAATGTTTGTCGATTTTCGACATTTTCGTACCATTTCCGACACAAAATTCATTCGATTTTCTTGCACAGCCAATCGATTCAATGGTGGCAGTGTAATCCCATGACACGATGACTTTGATAGCTGATGAAATAAGTTGATTTGCTGGATTGAGTATCCAGCCAAGCGCTTTACTCGAAAGCATTCCGACTTTCAAAACATCCGCACTTTGGGAACTTCGGGAAGGCTGACGGCTTACGGAAAGGAAACATGCAAAAGTCTCATAGAGGGTTGAGTTGAGGGGGGCTCTATCTTGGATCACCCCCGTTCTGGATGCCCTATGGAGGGACAACAAACCGACTGGACTGACAACTCCGGCCAGCTCACGTCCAGGATTTGTTCAAGGCAGCTATATTGACAGCATGTGCGACAGGGGAGGAAAGCCACCGATATATAAACAGTTGGCTTTTGGCTGAGAGAGGAGGGAAGGGAAATAGGGGGCTCAGATCCCCTCCCCCCAACAAAAGAAAAGAGAGATCCCAATTCCGGATAGAAAATATTCTGGAATCTAAATTTTTCTGTAAAATAATTCTCATCCATACTACTCCTCGGGTTTCACCTTAAAGGGAGGGAGAACTGGTTAAAAATTGACTTTGAGTCGTTATTTGATGCACCAAAAATTATTCCTATGCCTGACCCACACAAGGAATATCATCGCTAACGATTTCGCGGGCGATATATTGCTAACTAGGCGTGACGTCAGCAGCTGTGATGAAACACCGAGTTCCCCATCTGTTACAATGGGCCTCGTCATATCAGCGTGTCCTGCGACTAAACCCTTGGATATTTTTTTATTTTCTTTTCGGAAATAGATAGAATAATCATTTTGCCACCAGTCAGGAGCGAAAAAAAAATATTTTTCGCTATTTTTCTTATTTTAACAAGCGATTTTCTAGGACACCTACCATGTTTCTCATCCTGAAACAGTAAAAAGGTCAGCCAGAGTGCACCACGCATGCGCTTTCGTTTCGTAAACAACAAAGATGTCCTTTTATGGCGAAGATGCTGTGCTCTGATTGGCTGAAATCGATAGCTTCACGAGGGGAACGGAACCAATCAGCCATCAGCCAAACCAGGCCATCAGCTGACGTTTGCCTCCTATACTTCGCAATGGAAGCCATTCTCCCATAGGCGCAATGCTAACCCCGATATTCGGAATGCATTATTTCCTTACGCTTGCATCCAGGCATGGTGTTTTTGGCACGGAATGCTATCAATTGGTGCTATGAGTCAATAGAACATCACTTAAAATTTAGTTCCCCATCCCTTTAATCCGCAGCTTTGTCTTGGTCGACACATTCCCAAAGTTTGTCGCCAAATAAACATTCCTGATTTGCCGGGATTCATGAGTCAGCAATTCTTCGTTGACTTCCGTCTTCCCGCATTCGCAAAGGGATGAACCCTGGCTGTGGCGACGCCTCACACGGCAAGGCTGCAAGTGTCACTGAGAGAGTGCACTGACATATCTTCGCAGGTGTCGCTGGCGTGTGAGCCAGAGGATGAGAATATCTGGCTGTGAATTTTGAACATTTCGATTCTGAGCCCTGGTTGGATCCATTGTTGCTCCTATGAAACCGTGTTACCAGGCACGCGTAATCACTTATGTTTCCTGGGAAACTCGTTTAATATGTATGTGAGTGGAAGGTTTTTTTTTTTATAAGTTTATTGTTTATGTATCAACTTATCAACACCCCGAATAAAGTGTTGGTGCAACCAAAGAGGCGTACGTGTTATCTTTTGCACCAAAGTGTATGCATGTGTACTATATATGCACTGTATTAATGGCATTTTGTACTTCGCAGAAATTCATCCAATTCAGATCCCGAACAGATTTAAATCGTAATTTTACCTCGCATTGATTTTAATATCGCAGGCGATCTCTTTAGTAAGCTTTGCCCTATTAAATTTTATAGCATTTTATGGATAAAGCTATGTGAATAAATAAAGAAATAAAAACATGAATAAAATTATAAGAAACTTTTTTGTTATGCATTTTTTTATGCATTTTTTTTTTAACTAAGAACATGCCAAAACAACGGCACCAAGGATAGTAGTACGTGATAACATAAGTAGCCTTAGGTCACTCACTGGTCGTGTTCATGAATCGCTAAATTATTTGAATCATAACGCACTCGTGGTTCTTGAAATTGCGTTATGATGTTCATCACAAAAGCTGACTTCAGAGCTGTTACAGGAGAACTTGAATATTTAAGTTCTTATAATAAATAACTATGGAATTTTTGTGAATAATAAACCTTTTGCTGTATACTAGTTAAATTACACTGCATGATAATTTTGCAATCGTGCAAAATAAATTATTATTATTATTAATTATTATTATTAAAATTTAGGGCTGAGAAACTTTCTGCCTAAGCCAGTATATTTGGCATTTAAATCTGTAATTTCACGCACGTTAATTTCGCGATTGATTATTATCGCAAAAAAAGCAAAACTTTCCAACTTATGAATTTTTCTTGCAATGTTCAATGCAGCACATGTATAGAGAGAATTTCACAAAATTAAAACATTTTGATTGCCATTTATTCATCACATTATCCAATTCACTCAATGTGAACAAATAAAGAAATTCAATGCATCTAAATTGAAATAAAATTCACTTTTCGTCATCGAACTGATTCCGTTACAAGGAGATCCACAATCACCTTCAGCACAGGCTCACCTAGGAGAAGAAAAAAATAAAAGAAATAAAAGTGAGCATCAGAAATTAATTATCCAAATAAAAAAAAAAATTATATCTAACCTGTCAGATCGAGAGAAGGAGAGGACAATTTGCGCTGAAGCAAGTCTTCCAGCAATAAACGCAATTCCTTGAAAATCACAGCGGTGCGAGCATATGCCTAAGAGAGACGAACGAATAAATGAATCGGTTGAGCAACGCAGTCACCTCAAACAGCAGCCAGTCATCTAGAGCGATGGTTTTGCGCTGATGTTGAACGGTTAAAGACCCTCCAAAGAGCAAAAGCGGAAATGCAGACACAAGCGAACAGTCACGAAGAAAAACGCGAGAGGATTTCACCTGAGGATGAAATCGATTTGAAGGATTCGATTCGGGTGATTTTGAGTGAGACCTTCTCCTGGTACAGAAGCCAACCGCTCGTTGCCATGAAGCGATTCACAGACGCAGGGTGAACGGCCGTCTCCTGACCTTGAGCAGTGGTCGCGAAACAAGCCTGACGCCTCGCTTTGTTGTCGTCTGTGCGGGAGATTTTAGCGACATTTGGGTAGAGACCAGCGGTCAGAGCTGCCTTGAGCACGGCCGCTTGCGTGTTGGACAGAGCTCCCCAGTCGCCCTCCACGCACGGCTTCTTTGACTTGAGCAGATCAAGAGTTGAGATTTCTTTGAATCCAACAGATGACAGCAAACGGATGAGATCTCCAGCTGTGTTCTTTAAGAGAAGCGAATGAGACAAAGGAGAAGAAAAAGTGAGACAAAGGAGAAGAAGAAGTGAGACAGAGGAGAAGAAAAAGTGCCCTACCTCAATGTCAATCAGGGAACTTCTACGTAGAAAATTCTGCTGGCAAAACGACTGATCCGCTTGCCGACCGTTCCGCTGAGATTGCTTCCAACTGAAAAAAAAAACAAAAAAAACCAGTTCTCTCGGTTAAAGTACTCCCGAGCGCGGACTCACGCAGAAAAAGCATTGTACAACGTCAGATGGTCAGAACTGAACATCGCAAACCGGTTTTTGGCTTCCTCTGCTAATGCTCGCTGATCAATCGGAGCCACGAAAGGCGATTTATCCGCCATAGCAGCCGCCACCACAGCCTGAAAACGCAAGAAGTCGAACGAGGTCTCATAAATGCAGGGCTCACCATGGGGCGGAGGCAGCCCAGCACCGAGGCATACACCAACATCTTGCCCAATCGCACGTGCACTGGAAGTACAGCCAAGTGGTGTCCCAACGGCGTCAGTTGAACGCCATCAATCGCCCCCACTTCCTGCAGAGTGGCCATCGCACAGGTCACACGGTTAGCAGAGGGAGGGTCCAGAGCGCTCGCTAAGAACGCTGCTGGGGTCCCCAGTCCCGCTTTCTGGAGACAAAAAGGAGGAGATTGGAGAGAGAGAGGGAGAGAGGGAGAGAGGGAATACCATGATGTGCAGACAGAGGCCTTCGAGCGGAACACGCAGTATCTCAGGGATGGTGTATCTCTGCATGCTGTCATACCTGCAGAGCCATCAATCAATCATTCCATCAATATTCCCATCAATCAAACCTCTGCTGCGTGTAGAGGCGGAAGCAGAATCCCTCTTGAACACGCCCCGCTCTTCCTTGCCGCTGAGACGCGCTCGCTTTCGACACAAAAACCTCTTCGAGGCAGCTCAGTTGACTGCCCTCTGCATACCTACGCAACCACTGAATGGAAGCATGAGGAACTCATTGCATCGTTACCTGATTTCCTTCGCTCTGCCACAGTCGATGACAAACACGACGTCAGGAATCGTGATTCCAGTTTCAGCGATGTTTGTTGCCAGCACAATTTTCCTCACACCAGGGGGCGGCACGTCAAACGCAGCGCTCTGGTTATCTGACGACAGAACCGAGTGAAGGGCAATCAAGCGGAACCTTCAATCAGGTCAAAAGGTCAAGGTCGGATGGCCGAAAAGGGTGAAAATATAACCTGGCGGGATCGGCGTATCTGCGTTCAGCCAGCAGCATCTCATTCAGTTCATGAATGGCGGAGAGGCCCGGCAGGAAGACAAGAACTGCTCCACTGACGTCAGCGTACTGCTCTTCTATGGCAGCCAAAAGCGAGGCAATCAACTCCAAGTTCACCAAATCCTCACGCATACGAGTCACGGTGTTTCGCACTTTCAGGGGATACTGCTCTGGGTCAAGGCCGCTCTGCAAGGTGAGATGAAGAAATGAAATAAAGATCAAGACCAAAACTCACGTGATCAATACGACTGAGGTCCTCTCTGCTCCATGTTGCGCTGACCTTGTGAACCTGTCCTTGCTTACCGGTGACCTTGACCTCAGTTTCATTTTCCTGGAAGGGAGACGTGACCGTGAATACCATCACCATAGCAACCGCCGCCTCACCTGGATCAGCTGAGAAGGATTGATGGCGTACTTGGAATCCTGGTCCAGTGTGTACTTGGTGTTGACCAGAATGTCGGGCAGGTGCGTGACCTGGACGTCAAAGGCCCTCCCAGCCACCCGCAACACGGGGCAGCCCCTGAGGTAGGAAGAGAAGCGCTCGCTATCCACCGTGGCGCTCATCAACACAAGCCGCATCGAAGGCCGCTCCACCAGGAGGCGACGCAGGAGCACAAGCAGGAAGTCAGAATCAACACTACGCTCGTGAACCTGTGAATCGGGTCAAGAGGTCAACGTCGAGGTCAAAAGGGTCGCACAGACCTCGTCAATGATGACGTGACTGATGCCCTTTAGTTTGGGGTCACCCAGTAGGCGCCTGAGCAGGATGCCTGTCGTGCAGAACACCAGGCGTGCAGTGGACGAGCACTTGTAGTCAGAGCGGATCTGGTAGCCGCAGAGAGAATTGCGTTGTCCCGGCCCAGGACAGCCGATCTCCTGGCAGACGCGGTTGGCCAGCGATGTCGCTGAGATACGCCGCGGTTGAGTGACCAGGATGGATCCATGGCCTCCTTGGAGGATCAAATCCTGTGGAGATTTAATCAGTTTGAGACGGTGAGGTCAGTGAGTACGGACCTCAAGCAGGAACTGAGGGACTTGGGTGCTTTTCCCGCTTCCTGTTTCGCCGGCGATCACCAGGGACGGGTGCTTCCTCAGAGTGGAAACAACCGCCTCCTTCAGCGCAAACACCGGAAGCGATTGCCGTGTGGTCATCAAACGCGTGTACTGGTCACTCCTCTGGCATTCCGCCAATAAGCGCTTGAGCTGGGGAGTGTTGGATGCTATTGGCTCCTGGGAGAGAAAGGTTCCTTCATCCTCCTCCTCATCAGCCAGTGCTTCCCAGCTGTCCTCTTCATCTTCCCCGTCTTCTCCCTTCTCCTCCGTCTCACGGTTCTTAGCAGAATCGTCAGTTTTCAGTTTCTTCATTAAGCGAGATAAGAACTGATCCCTCGGCTGAAGGATTCACATGCAAATTAGGTCATCATAATGAACTCTGACCTGACCTTGTTTTCTCTTTCCTGATTGTCTTCTTTTGATTGCTGTTCAGCTGACTGCCACTGAAGCCACACATCGCGATAGGGAGGGGGGAGCAGCTGATGGACTCTCTGGTATCAATCATTCAATCAATCAATCATTCAATCAATCATTCAACAGACCTGTCCCTTGCACAAATGGTACAGGGCCCATGTTGATGCCAAATGTTCAGCTTCCTTCAAGTTCTCGGTCGCAATCCCTTCAGGAGTGAATTCCAACGTTTCTTCTTTCTTAACAATTTTTGCTCTGTGAATCAACATAAATTAGACGCAGACGGAATGCACGCTTGCGTCACCTGCTTCTCCAGAGGCCGCCACCTGCTGGCACTTTGTGGAACGACGGAGCGGGACTCTTGGGCAGCTGCTTCCGAACCCAATCGATCAGAAATTGCTTCGGCGATTTCCCCGTCCATTGCTGTCTTGTGTACTCAAAACAGCGCTTCTCAAATTTCTGCTTCTTTGGAGGGTCTGAAAAAAAGATAGAAGACAAGGAAGATATAAAATGATTAGAATACGAGAGCGAAATGAGACCTTTTTTAGGAGCCACTTCAGCTGCTTTCTCCATCAAATCCAATCCCAACCCTCCTTCTTCCTCCTCCTCCACCTCCTCTTCTCTCCTCTTTTTCACCTCCTCTCTGCTCTTATTTTCCTGCTCTTTAGGTGTAATATCATCTTCCTTGAATTTGATCTCTGGATTAAACATTGGATGTTTCTCCAACGATTGCATTTCTGAATTTAAATAAATAAAAACCAGCCATGCATCCATATAAATTTTAATCTATGACGCACCTAGCATCAGCTGCCGGATGCAGCCGCCAGCTGATCGTTGAGCAGATTTATCACCAGCTGTCTTAGCAATTGTTGCAGCTGCTCGTGCATCCAGCAGCTTTGCACTCAGTATAAGATAGCGATCGTTCTGTGAGATGATTGATTCGTTTTCGATTAGCAGCGTGAAAATGAGGACTTACAGGATCCTCGTCAACACTTGGCTTCTCTTCATCTTCTTCTTCTTCCTCGTCTTCGCTTGACGCTTCCGCGTACTGCAGAATCCAATCCTTCATGTTTCCTTTCTTGTCTTCTTTTGCTTTCTCAACTTTCTTCTCATTAATCTCTATTTTCTTTTCTGCTATCTTCTCAATCGGAGGAGTTGCCGTTTTCTGTGGAGTGAATTTCGGTCTCGTTTTTTTCTCTTCGCTTGTGAATGTCTCTGAGAAACCCTCCGGAAGTTGATCTATGAAAGTACACAGTGCATAAACGAGCGGTGAAATCACGCTGGCGCTTACCATTCGGAGTGTGCAGGCAAAGCCAGTCAAGGGCTGCAATGAGGTCACCCCCGTGAGGAACAGTGCTCTGCATCGCACTCTCAACTTGCCTTGAAGAAAAGCCAGCAGCAGACAGACAGGTGTACATGTCCTGTAAAGCAATGATTAAAAGACATTGAAAGGACCTAGAGGCTGACCTTGAGCTTCTTAGAAGTCATGCGGAGAGAGACGTCTCCGGTTTGAGCCTCTCGGTGCTCATGGATCAAATCCAACACAAGCGCCTCTTTGTCTGGGGATATCCGAACCTGTAAAGAAATGAGTGAGAAATTGTGAGAGAATAGTTGAGAAGCTGAGAATCAGAGATTATGGTGAGATGAATAATATAAATGAAGTGGGTGCACAGAAGGAGAGAACGAAACCTTAGAGAGGACTTCTGTTGCGATGGCTGTTGAAGGTCGTGAACTCTCTGCTCCAGCAAACGAATATGATTTCTGAGATGCTCCTAAAATTGGAAATTGATCGAACATCAGGAAAAGAGTGACCGAGACATAGCCAAAGTTGATTATGTCCTGCAAACAATTTGACTTTTTGACTTTGCCTGTAATTTGGTAGAAGTAATCACATGACTTTTGATTGTGAGGATTTTGTTTCAAATGCAGTATTAATGGTGAGGTTATAAAAAATTGCATGGTGAGCTGGGGTTTTAGGTTTTGCAACAATTTCAAGTATCAGTGGGCAGATGGGCTAAATTTGCCTACAGATAACAGAGGCTGATATTTCCTTTCCACAATCGGAAGAAAATCAATGCAGAAAATTATGATATGTAAAATCACTGAATTCTATCATTGACAGATTGATAGGTAATTAACGTTGCAGTCAGCACATACAATCACACATTTATGAAAAATAAAGAATAATTTTCATAATGCAGCCACCTGGGCAGTGGGGGAGGGGGGGGGGGGTGAATGATAATCACTGAATGACAAATTTTTACTATATTAACAATCAAAGTTAGTTAAGTACAGCCCCCACAGTCCACCCCAAGACCTGCAAGCCCTTCACCCTTGATAGTTGATTTACTCATTTAGCAATTCACTACTGAAATTGGCAATTGGGCAACACTTCGTGACCAGGTAATAGGGTCACGGGGTGTAAAGCATTTACGAAATTCATTCAATTTATGAATTGTTGTGGGAGCATGTAATGATTTATTGTAACCAGCCAGTAGTCTCGTTCATCGTCCCCACATACTATTATCATAGACTGAAATGCCAAATGGAGTTATCCTGAAGCAGGCTACTGAGCGATAATACAACTTCTGAACGATTAAAATGAAATAATAATGAATCGCGGAACCTTTTGGCTCTTTTGCTGATTTCTTCGATTCGGCTTGAGCAGATTTCTCATTCTTTTGTTTTTTCTTCCCCATTATGTTTATATCGAGTATAAAACAAAGTATAATGTCGAAATAATTAACAATCAAAACACAACATCGAATCTCTGACGTATTCAAGAGCCACAACAAATTCGAGTCAAACTGAACCTGCAAAGGTTTCGAAGTGCGTTATGAACGCACAATTCGGACCTGGAAAAGTGCGTTATGAATTCAAGAATTGCGTTATGAAATCAAAATCCTGTACACTTCCAAATCCAGTACTGGTATGTTCTCTTCAGATATACTTAACTGGTACTCTATAGAATACTTCATAGAGTATCATTGGTTCTTTTGATTTCATTGTCTTTAGTATAATCGTCACGCACTAATAATGTCACCGATATTTTGACTGCTAACCTTTCGATCATGTATTGACGTAAGAATGCACAAGCCACATTTCACTTACCGGCTCAATGCTGCTCTATTTTACTATTTTACAATTTAATAAGGTCAGGTCAGGTCAAGTGATTTACGTTCTCTTGTATTAGGGCTCTGAAAATAAACACGATTGTCATCGAAGCGAACAAAATGCTGCCATAGATTAGCAGCATTTATGGGAACGTTATGGTTGCCTCCTCATGAATATTCATAGTCTGTCATTATATATTCATGAAACCATTCTGTTTGCCATTCATTCTTCTGCAACATGGCTGTAAAGGTTCACGTCGAATATTGGTAAGCGAATGTTTGAGCTCTTTTCCCATTTATACTATATTTTAAACCAATGGTTTTCATTCGAATATACCCCTATCTTATTGGTGAGTATAACTTGACTCTTGAAATTTGACTGCACGCTACAACTAATGGAGCGATATTTGAAGTGGGCATCAAATGATCAATTTCTTCATTTTCTTACGTTTTTACACTACTTTCAGACTTACTCACTTAGGGAGTTGTGACTGTTATCTGGTTATAGTCTTGTTGTTTAACAGCTCTAGAGAGTTTTGGTAGTCTGAAGCCTTGGACTTTGAGCTTGGGTTATATTCACACACTTGACTCGGTTATTTGGCGATTATGCAATAACTGATGACTATGCATGTAGTATGTACGTGGGCTCTCAGGTCTTCTCTTGTGTCGAGGTCGGTTACATAACATCATCTTCATGATTTAAGACCTAGTTTACATAGTAAGTTAGTAACTTATAACGATAATAAGTTAGTAACAGACCTTTAGACTGTTAATACAAAGAAATGAAATTTCCTCGTTGCAAACTTTGCAAAGGAACTGTTCCAAACAGAATTAACATTTAATCAGAATTAACTTATTAAGCCTGACAACTTGAAAGCTAGAATAATTTTAACATATACCGGTACATCATTTGCATGTACTCATATACATGAATAATATATAATTATTGTTTAATATAATATATCTGAGAGTTGCTTGAAAAGTAATTACAGAGAATGTGCAATACGATTTCTCCAAATCTGCATCAACCAAATACACATGCATTTAAATTAAATCATTACTTCACATGTGATGTTGAATTGTTGGCACCTTACAGTTTTACCTAACAGTATTTTACACCACATATGAGCTTGTATATATAATATTCAATATTATATATACGAGCTCATATGTGAATAATTCCCGGTATATATGTTATTAGTATAACATTAGGCCAAGTACAATATAGGCCTATTTTCATGAGATGAAATTTTTTTTGGCAGCGTGCCAATGAATATCTTCAAACCCTCGGTTGAGGTGGCTGAGTGGTAATTATTTGGGGGTGATTAATGACTAGAATATATAAACACAGTCTATATCTCAAGCAAGGTTCACTGGTTCATGCAGACTTTGAGCATAAATTGAAGGAAGTGAGGCTTAGAATTGAAAGAACAAGGTCATCAGCGCCCATGAAATCACTTATGTTAACACGTGCATAATATTATTATTAATATAATTTCCAAAGTCTCGTTCCGTTTAGTACCGAGAAACTCTGCCTGATAAGAAGAGCATTGGAATCAATGAAACGATAATAAATCCATAAGGTTAAATAATTGAATCTGGAAGGGGCAGCCCCTTTGCTGGGCCTGATTATTGATGCCCTGCGTTGCCTCAGTTCTCCATGTACTGCTCTCACACTGGTGGTACTGATGTCATGTGCAGAATCTGCATGTACGTTGCCCTCATTTTGACCTCTGACCTTTCAGTGGTGCCTGAGGGTACGCCCCCCGCTATCGGGATCTGGCCGCTCGCATCCGTGCGGCCGTTTCCAATGCGGATGTGGACGGGAAGCCGGGAAGGAGGAGTTCCTTTGAGGTCACCATCAACAATGTGCTCATCTACAGCAAAATCAAAACAGACACTTTTCCTGACTTTGAGCAGGTTTGATGTATCTTCACATCATATATTGATTTACATAACTAATATTTTAATTTAATTCAGGTTGTAAATGCTGTGAAGCTAGTCGCAAGTGGAGAGAAACCTCAGCCTTTGTGATCAAAGAGATAATTTCAGGTAAGTTGTTCACCTGTGGCAATATATCTATGGCTGTAAAAAAAAAAATCAGCTCTCAGAAGCCAATATATTGCAGCATTTGTGATGTAATTATGAGATATTCCTCTATTCTACTTTGTTTTCCACAGCTTTTTAAGATGACATATTTATTCCATTTTTTCAGGTTTGACTTTGCTGTGAATACAAGAGCGCTCATTGTGGTGTGCATTCAGTGAACTATGAACGTCCAGTGTTAAATTTTCTCAGCTTTGGATGTGATGTATAAATCCTGGAAGGCATTCCATTATGAAACATTCGCGTATTTATTGCTTTGGATTTGCACTTTTATTGCTCGCTGTGATCTCTGATTAAAACATTATTTATAATACGTGTATTTTATAGTTTTACTTTATGGTTAAACAGGTAGCGTCACCATCATTTGGTTCCAACTTTTTAACCACCAACTTATTACATAACACCTCAGATTTCGGTTCGCGCTATTCCGACATGTGTAAACGACGTACAAATGCGAGCTCATGAATATTCATGAGCTCATGACGTCACGGGTGGTATGCAAAGCAGCGACAGCATAGGTTTTTGCATGCCGAGAGATCTGCGCGTGACAGCAGTCCGCTCTACATTTGATAATATAATTATGGGCGCGTATATCGAAAATGAGTGGGGACGAACACGGATATAGTGGGGCCGATCTTCTGGTGATCTAACCAAACAGATTTGAACCTGGTGTCCTCAATAACGAAGGAGAGAGAACTCAGAGAAGTGGCAGTGTTGGCGATCAGAGCTCCCGAAGCGAGTCATGGCGAGGCACGCAGCATCGCCAGCAACGATATAGTCAATTGAGTGGAAATCACCGAAATGCGTTGAAGAATTCGCTAACCCAGGACGCTGTTTAGTTTTATTTTGACGAAGAAGAAAAGTCGTGTCTGATAGAATTATATAGAACGTATTGAACAATCCACTGACATATTAAAAAAATGTTTTGATTTGATTTGGCGATAACAAGCATGCCTGCTTTTTCACGGCTTCGAGCTGCAGCTCAGTGCTGAGCGACGACTGCGCGCTGTGAAGTGACCTTATTAATTAATGCGATATTTCTGGAAATATTTGCCATAAAATGACCCGGTAAAAGGCATGAAATATATAAGAGGCTTCTCCAACTATATCCGGAACAATTTTCTGGATTTAGCCCGCGCTTTCACCGAAAAAACCCTGTTTGTAATCAAAAGTTAGCTCCCTCATGCAGGGAAAGATAGAGATTTGCAAGCAGATCGTGCCACCGATGACGTGCTCGCTAGTTCTGCAACATACATCGATCAATTCAGCGCGTTAATATGTACAACAATGCATGGCGCTGTTACTGCTCTCAGATGCACCGTTCTTGCATAATCTTGCATAATAGTAATTGAGACTTTTTTAATGCAAATATCTCGCTTGTTAAGCAGGTTGTGGCATTGAAATTTGCAGATTATATTACTAGTATAAACATTTTACGAAATTATGAGTTTGAATGAAGTTGCACAAAGGTCAAGGTCATAACAGTAACTAAAGCATTTAATTGCATAAATTATTGATTATTATCAATGAATTTTTACAATTTTTTTTGAGCTGAGTAAACCGTGTGCTATGGAGTGTTCAAAGGAAGTTTGTTTTTTCAGAATATTTGTATGTTTTTTTGTAAAAATGCATTTCAGGCAACACTTTGCCAATTTCGTCGCTTTGGTATTCCAATGATCAAAGTTTGGTACTGAATATTTTGAATTCGCTCATGTCTGTCAAAAAGTAAGTTACACTTATTAATGAGGCAAGTTATTTTGGATGACCACTGAAAGTTTGAAGGTCAAAGTAGCGTCTTACAACATACCTCAAATGATTCAGAGTATCAATATGTATAACAATGCATATTGCTGTTACTGCTTTCAGATGCACCGTTCTTGCGTAATCTTGCATAACAGTAATTAGGACTTTTTCAAATGCAAATATCTCGGCTGTTAAAGCAGTTGTGGCATTGAGTATATCGCTAGTATAGCCATCTTACGTAATTATAAGTTTAAATGAGGTTGCATTAAGATCAAGGTCATTGTGGTAATTAAAGCATTTAATTGCATAAATTGATGATTATTACGAATTTTGTTAATTTTGTAAATTTAAATTATAAAGTTTGAAGGTCAAAGGTTAAAGGTCAAGGTCGCAGTGATTTTTCTAAGTTGAAATTTTGGTCGACAATAACTCATTGACTAGTAATGCTAGCAACTTGTAACTGGCATTAAATGATTCAGTGCATTAAGATGTAAAATAAAGCTCGGAAGTATTATGGCTCCTAGAAGGACCGTTCTTGCGTAATCTTGCATAATAACAATTATGACTTTTTCAACTGCAAATATCTCGGTTGTTAAGCGGGTTGTGGCATTGAAAATTGCAGAGTATATTGCTAGTATAGCCATCTTATGAAATTATAAGTTTAAATGAGGTTGCACTAAGGCCAAGGTCATTGTGGTAATTAAAGCATTTAATTGCATAAATTGGTGATTATTTCGAACTTCGTAAATTTTGTGATTTTTCTGAGTTGCATACAACGTGTGTTGTCGAGTTTTATAAGGAAATGTGATAATTCAGAATATTTGTGTGTTTTCGGTCGGAATACATATTAGGCAACACTTTGCCAATTTCATTGCTTTGGTGTCGAGTAATGAAGCGAGTTATTTCGGATTAACACTGAAAGTTTGAAGGTCAAAGGTTAAAGGTCAAGGTTGCAGTGATTTTTCAAAGTTGCAAACTCGATCACCAATAACTCATCAAATAGTAATGCTAGCGACTTGTAACTGACATTAAATGATTCAGTGCATCAATATGTAAAGTAAAGCTCAGAAGTATTTCTGCTCCTAGATGCACCGTTCTTGTGTAATTTTGCATAATAGCAATTATGACTTTTTCAAATGCCGATATCTCTATGGTTATGTAAGTTGTGCACTTGAAATTCGCAGAGCATATGCCACGCATACACCTCTTACGAAATCCTGATTTTAAATGAAGTTGCTTGAAGTTCAAGATCAGTGTGGTCATTAAAGCCTTTAATTGCAAAATTGATTATTATTTTGAATTTGTTTGATCAGTAAACTTTTATTGCCATCAAAATTGGTCAATTATGACGTTCTCTGACTGTCTGGTGGTATACTGCAATGATAATTGGCATAGCCTATTTCAATATGTTAAGTTCACTGCGCATAGCAAGTCTACTCGGCTGAGCCCAGCTGATCTCTGATAGAGCCATAAATATGTCAACTTCTGTCAAGATGAAGACTGAGTTAGACAATTTGGCGCATTGAATGGTTCTGCACAGCCTATATGCTGTAGTATTGACAATCCTTGTAATTGTTGGATTGCATTGGTTTTCATTATACATTAAATGATATTGTAAAGTCATGTCAGGTGAAAATGCATATCTATATAGCTCATTGGTTGCGCAATTGGGCTGTAAATCATAAATGGAAGCATATACTATAGTTTGGTATCATGAACTAATATTGCTGCACTTACGCTCATGTGTCCTTGATCAATGTTCATCATTAGCTTAATTAAAAATTTTCCTTTGTCACATCTCTGATTGATTCTTGTTTTGTTTTTTGTTTTGTTTTTTTGTTTTTTTGTTTTTTATTTTTTTTTTCACACGGAATATTTTTTATATTGTTATGTTGATCCTCATTATGCTTAGCATGTATCATGGTGACGCTAGCCCGTTAAACAAAACTGTTTCTGTTATTTGAAAAATTCTGCTCCAATAATTCATAATTCTTGAAAATTACGATCCACAATTCAACTTCACACATGTCATTCAGTGATTGTTACCACTCTGTATGCGTGACACAATGATTTATGAGTACATGTTGATTTTGACAGCAAACACTGTTTTACGTTCCCAATCTGCTGGTTGTGAATGGTTTCTGCCACAACTTGCCTCTAGCTCAACTCCCCGCCCCTCCCCCTCCCCCCACCGATATGTACACTGTGATGAGGGTCCCTGGTGGCAGTGCTGTAAATCCCATAGGGGGCGCTTCTTCATTACCCGGTACTCCTTTTTTTCTTCTGGTAAATGTGAGACTTGCATTTTATAATAAATTTTTCGGGCTCTTATCTGCCTCGTATAGCGCAATGTTCCATGCAGTGACTTTGTATTGAAATTGCTGGTTAAAATATTAACTTGATAATTAGGATAAATAAACGTGATATGATATGTTGTAACTTGTTAATTTATGTATTGATAAAAATCGGTAGGCTACCATTCAAAATTGTGAGTACCGGCGCAGTTGTGTGTTCAATGTACAGGGTGATCCATAAGTCTGTTCACAGTATATGAGGAACTCTCAAAGCGACGAATCAACGCTGCGTCCCAAGTTCGTAACGCGCAGTCATTTTCCATTATAATCATCAGAAATTAATAATAACCAATACCATGGTTTGATGTTATAAGATATTCATAACTTTTTTATAGTAAACATTGAGGTTAGGTTGCTCGCTATGTTGATCATGAGAACCTTTTGCATCATCGCTGACGCATTGCTTTGCCGGCTCCCGGAATGCCACTTATTATGTTCCAGCGCTGTTTAATGCTGTTCAATTTGATGCAATCTGTCTGACGCGAGGAGAGATAATAATAAATTAATATAATAACTTTATTTCTTCAATGCATATAAATAACATAAAATAATGTTTCAGATGCATATATATATACATGTAAAAACAAAATAAAACAATTACAAACATAAAACATGAAATGTATGAAATAGTTCAGCAAAATTAAGCTAATCGAAATAAATAAGTCTTCAAATATTTCTTCAAATCGTCAAATCTGGAGGCATTTGATTCCATTGTTGTATTTTTCTATGTGTTTACAATTTCCTCATTGTTGTTGACATGCAGGTCTGTCAATAGACATTGACGTGAACAGACGTATTTGTTTAAATCGTTAGAACAAAATCTGATTAATGATGCCTATATATAAATTATGTAACCTATGATGAGGTTCATGAACTTCGTGCACTGAATGGTGTCTGCCAAGGAACAATGCGTGGAGTGAAACAGAGAAATATGTTTCAGCGTCGCACATACTAGAATGCAGCAGTCTGTTTGGGGTCGTCTGTTTACTGATTCATTGTCTGCATTCGCTTTCTGTTATGTAACTTCAGCCAAGATAAGCAACGAGATTCAGAACATTGGAAGCAACGACGATAATGCACAAGACGAGTCTATGGCTTGATCATGTACATCACAATATTGGTTGATCACTTGTGGCGTTCGATCATTATTCATATCGTACCGGATATAACATAATCATTTGTAACATAATTATGACAGGAAAAAAGTGGGTTGCATGGTTAAAGCGGTTTCAATTATTATTAAAAAACAATTTTCAATTGTATTGATATATCTATAAACAAGTGAAGATAAACAGTATAAATATAAAGAGCTGGAAACCCAGAGGGGCTTATAGGCTCAGGTTCAGAGCAGAAAAGTTACCTGCTCAGATAATGCACTCATCTGCTCAAATGAGAAGTGCTAAGACACGTTCCTTCATCACAAGTCAACTATTATTATATTATAATAATAATTAATAATAATATAATAAATATTATTATATAATCCTATGTTCAACTCTGGTCTCAGGACAATACAATATTCGCCATCGAATCCAAGGCGGTACATTATGTGCCATTATTGCATGTAATGTCTAATGCAGTTTTCCTGGAGAGAAATTGACACATTGATATTACGTAATAGTTGATTATCACACCAATACCCGGAAGAAGAAATACGGAAATTACAAACTGCAAAATTATTTATTTCATTTTGGTTTTCAAGTGAAATGTGAACAAATCGCAATTTTGAGTCAAACTCCACAGAGATAAGGCAATAAATAGCTATAAATAGCAAAAGATGTGACCTTCAAGGCATTTCAAGGTGACTTCTCAATAACCTTGCTACCGTGTTAATAGCTTTTCAAGATCATCAAATTTGTACAATCTGCAAAAAAAAAAAATGAAACACTGAAATATGCACGACCTTCAAAAAAGTATCCCGCCTGACCTTGACACCTTAATGCCCCCACGTTCCTTGATGACCTTGAACGCCCTTGGGGAAGCTCTGGCGACGGCGAGAAGCAGAGAACGGTAGCTGATGGCTGTCTCCGAATCAACACCGTTTCCTTCAAACAAACGAATTAGCATGAGAAGAATAAAGTGTCGCTTCTACCTTTGATTTCAATGAGCATTCGCAGCATCGGGAGAAGCCAACTGCTTTTTAAGATGATTTTAGCCAAGTCATTATGCTGATCGATTAAATGCGACAGAGCTGAAATCAATCGCGAATAATTATTCAGTCATAATTCAAAAACACGTTCGCACTCTGCATTCCCAGGAACCACAGCTCAGCTACTGCTGGCCACTCGGAGGCAGTGAACGAACTGATGTTCAGCCGGGGGTGGGGGATGGGGGGGTCACGGGGTTCCGGCACGCTGTGGTCCACGATGTGCGCGTGAGAGAAGAGGTTGGTGACGCTCTGGATGAATGCAGCGCAGTCGTCTTCAGCTTCCGCTGCGGAAGAAAAAGGAGGAAATAATCGCTCAAATTGCTGCCTCAGAAATCGGCAGCAGACTGACCAAAGGCCTGAGGCATTTTCCGCAGCAGCATCAAGCCGAGAACGGCCCAGTTGTAAAAAAGCACAAGGTGAGTGGGTGAGGAATGGCCTGGTCAGAAAAGAAATGCAACGATAAACAAACAAACAAAACAAACAAACAAAACAAACAACTAACTGAAGCATGAAATGTTGTTGAGCAGCAAACGCAGAAGTTTTTCACTGACGGGCTCACAGGTGAACTTCTCATCGTTCATGACAATCAGGTTCAAGAAAATCCCGCTCATGGTCGTCAAGGCGACCTGTCGACAGACGCGTCACCATGGCAAACACAACAACCAACTGATCAAAATACCTCCGAGGGCCGGCAGGCGGAGTCTTCGCTGAAGATCTCCCAGTGGAAGAACGTGTAATCCACGAGCAGCGAGGAGATCCCGCTCTCCATGAGAACGGAGCGAGATTTTTCTTCCGCGCTTAGGTGACAGAAACCGGGGAGAAGGAAGCGGAGGACGTCGGCCGTGGCGGGGGGAGGGGCCTCCTCGGTCTTGGCCTCTTCTATCGTTTCCCCCAGAGCAAGCGCCTGCAGACGGTGAACCAGGGTGCCCTGCTTGGTTTGGAGAAATGTCTTCCGACTGACGGAAAAATTACACAAAAAGCGCACACACGAAAACCCCACCGCACCTGATTTTGAGTAGGAAAGGAATGATGTCGCGAATTTTATCCTCCAGCGCAAGAGATTCTTCGGCTATCCACGATCCGAGGACGCGGACGGTCGCTGTGACAACCGGATGAAACCAGATCTGGATTAAATAAAAAAATGAATGAGAATTCAACAGAAAAATAAACATCATTTAACCGACCTCCGGTTGTTCATCCTGACTGATCAGAGCCAGGAATTCCGACGCAGCATGAAACGCCCCAACCATCGCAGAGTGAAGCTGAGTGATCTGCCGATCGTTCAGCGCTAAAGAGGCTCCGACCGTCATGAACGCAATGGTCGACTCCAGCAGAGCATAGCAAGCTGAGAGCACAGCCTCTTGCGTGCTAGCCTGTCACGGAGCAAGACAGTTAACGAGACAAGATCGTGACAAGTTAATCAGCCACCTCCGCCAAAGATCGATCTTCGAGGGCCATGCGTACTTCTATGCAGGCGAGGTGAGCCAGGAGCAGAAGGAATTTCACTCCCTTGTCGCTCGCGTACAACGCCCAATCTACGCCGCACTGCTGCACCATGACTGAGGCCAACTGGAGGGCTGGCTCTCGTTGGCTGCTGCTGATGCGGCTCTGCAGGACGTCCATCAGACCGTTGTGCACGTTCATCGACCACGTCCGAGACGGCAGCTCATCCAGCAGCAGCTGAGGTGGAAATCAAGACTCAGAAACGCTCGCTCATTGAAGGCAACCTACGCGATCGACTGAGGAAACCAGTTGACCTAAGCATGAACACAGCTCAAACTTCTCTTTCTCCTGTCAACAAATTGAACATGAGCACTATAGACAGGCAAACAGAAGACCTGACCTGTGTTTCTGTGAACTCACACGAGAGTTTATTCAAGAGAAGCATTAAACCGTGGGGCGCATGAGCAAATACAGGAGATCCGTGGCGTTCTGCCAGCATAAGAGCTAGTTCTAAGGCGCGCTCCCTGCCTGCAATCAGAATATAAAAACACGCACACACCGACCAATGAACATTACCGCAAAGGCCATTGTGGTAAACCTCGCCAAGAACAGATGCTGTTCCGTGTTCAATGGCCGCCATTTGTCCCTCACGATGCACGCAGATGCATGTTAGGCAGTCGTAGGCATCGCGCAGCAAATCTGGAAGTTCTGTTTCAGTCCTGAAATGAAAAATATCAAACTAACAACTGATTACAGAGCAACGGTTTTGCTTTACTTATCAGTTGAAGCATCCTTCAGGATAACTTCATGCAGACACGGGAGAGAGTTGAGCATTTCAGGGTGTGTGACCTTGAAGGGGAGACTAGTAGAGAGAAGAGGAGAGGGGGGTGGGGGGTAGGTTCTTACCAGCGATGGTTCCGAGCAGAAGGCTGACAATATGGACAGAGCAACATTACGAAATGCGTCCTCAGCACAACCGTCGGGAACTTGGCCTGGAATAAAATCCTCTGCTTAAAACAAGGTTTTATTATAAAAGGACTGATTCACCAAGAAGTAAGTAAAATGGATGCTACAGTTATTGCAAAGCCAGGAAATTTGAAGTTGTATATGCAAACCTGATTTGAGGAGGCGTATGATGAATGAGAAACCAACAGCTTCAAATAACTGCTTGCGTTCTGCACCTGAACATGAATCAGCCTTGGTCAGCTTCGTCACCTGGGGAGAGATAGAAAGATGAAGTCATGATGACATTCCGTCAGCAGAGTTAGAGATTCTCTAATTTCGTGCACGCAGCTTCTTGCTGAACATGGATGATGTCATATCTCTTGGTTGGTTGAGATTGATACGACCTGACGGCCTACATTCAATAAATCTGTGAACCTTCTGTGCATTTCTAGTCTAGGCGCACAGTCCAGACTGCCATGCTCACTGCTGCCAACCAGTGGCAGCACTTCAAGATTTCCCGCATTGCAGCGGCTGCATGCTAACGCCTTAAAACGATGACATATTTACAAAATGCAAAGCTTGGTAACAGATCCCAAGTCTGCATGGTGAGGCCTCCAAATGAACTGATGCAGGAGCAGTCACAAAGACCGGCCATTTCAACCGTCATGCGACATATGAGAGATGAGCATCCGGGGTGGGGCAGGCATTGCAGAGCCGCAACCATACGCCAATGGATGCGTTTCAAGCACGGGAAAAAAAAATCACTGGACATTGAAGTTAAATATTTTATTCCCTCATTTAAATGTTGGCCAATTACAATATCTCGTTAGCCATTTGGTGTGTTCACTGATGAAAACGCAGAGCGCTGAAATAAGAAGCCTTGGCATCAGTTGCAGTTTCATTGCATCCATCGAAGAGATGACACAAGAAGAAATTGAGAGTAGGCCTACCAGGGTAATAGTTGTGATTCATTGATACCGTAAGGGTAAAGCACATCAGATCAACTTGTGAAATTTACTTTTAGATTTACATTCATTTCAAAAATTTCAAAAATCTATTCATAGTATCTATATAGCTAAATAAGTATAATTTTTCTCTACCCATTGTATATATTTCTTTTACTTTTTTGAAGCTCTCTTTCTGTGTTAGATTCAACATTATTATTTACTCACTTTTTTTTATTCTGTTCATTTAGTGTGACGCAGAATTGATTTCGCTTCTGCCACTACATTAATATTGCATATTTTATATTTTAATTGAATTTATTATTATTATTATTAATACGACCGTGGCTTTTCGCCTGGGCATCCATATACCAGATGTTCAGAGATTACACCACTATGGTGCTCCAGCTACAGTCGTTGAGCACTGACGGGAGATCAGCCGGTGCGCTCGTGATGTGAGCCAGGCACAAGCCATCTTCATTGACCATTTTGTGCCAGATTTCCAATCACCCATTCCGACACTTATCAGAGCGCTGTCTTTCATGCTTGACACAGTTTGTGAAATCAGATAACGTGTTTCGTGAAAACAAAACAATAAAAATGACCGTGGCAGTGGTTTTGACAGCTCAAGTCAGATCTTACGGTGCCCAGGAAATGTGCTCATGTGTCTCGATTGCTCACTAAACAGGAAATCCACAACTTTAATCACTTTTTAAAATTTTAGTTGGATGAGTTAGACATGACAAGGATTCAGTCACTGACTTGACTTGACTGTGGCTTTTAAAATTCTACCCGGACAAGTGCACAATCATGCGCTTTGGCAAGAAAAAGAGCCCGGGATTGAGGCCGACATATAGTATGCAAGCAGAGCATGGGAGAGCGGACCTGGAGTGTATCGAAATAGAGAAGGACCTAGGTGTACTCGTGGACTCTCAACTCACATTTCACCAAAAAGTGCAGAGCACAGCGGACAAAGGAAACAGAGTGGTTGGCATAATCCGCTGATCATTCACTCATCTTGACGCAAGTACATTCACCAAGATGTACAAGGCATTAGTACGCCCTCACGTCAAATATGCATATTGCAAATATGGTGCCCTAGGCTGAAGAAGGACATCGCCACTTTGGAACAAAGGATAGCAACCAAAACAGTCCCGGGTTTGGCAAACCTCAGCTACGAGGAGCGGCTGAGAAGACTGAAGCTGCAAACTTTGCGGTTCCGCAGACTACGCGGCAACACCAGCGAAGTTTTTAAGATCATGACAGGACTTCACGATATAATCTCGTTCCAAGATTCCTATTGCTACAGTAAAAGCTCGTTACAACGACATGTTTGGTTTCAGGCAAATCGGTCGTTGTAACGAATTTGTCAGTGTAATGAATTTGGCCCATAACTCACCGACTGACCGTCATGATGGTCACTCCATAATGCCTATTGGTTTACTGTATGTAGTGTTACCTAGCATGCATACTGTGTTGTAACAAGGAAGAAAAATTTTATGGATTTGAAGGATATTTTAGGCCTTACATATTCATTTCTTGAAGAAATCAAACATTATTTTCTGCTTCTCAACATTAGTGCGTTTACATTCAATATCTTTTAATAATGACAACATAGGAGTTAGATGTTTTTCGAAGTCTCTGTTCTCTTCACAATATCCAATTATGCTCTGTCGCTGGAGTTCATTGAATATTCATAGAGTATTTTTCTGATCATCGGCAACGATCAAAGGACTTTTATCTTTTGTAATGAAAACAAACAATAACGCTTTGAAAGCCGACAAAGGCGACCGCTACCTATCCGTTGCTTTAATTGAGCGAGAGATGTGCATTTCACTCTCTGTGTTCAGCGTCGGCGTCCACAGCTTTAATCCTTTCATCTGAGCTGTTTACCAACAAACCATTGAATTGAATCTTTGATATTTTTACAAAGGCTTAAGCAAACATTGCAACAATTAATAACCTGCCGACAACATCAGAACTTTAATTCATGTGAGTCGTGCGTGGTGGGTCAGTGAACATCGGAGACAGTTGCGTGTCATTGAACATGAGCGACCTCAAGGCAACGGCCTGTCATTGTAATGAGCTAGATTTCAATGTTAAAAGCACATTTGTTTGGCGTTTTGCCTGTCAGTGTCGGAACAGTGAATTTTGTCAATGTATTGGGCTTTTAACATTGAGGCAGATCGGTTTCGCCCAAAAAGCTGCCGATAAGTGAATTTGTTAGTGTAATGAGTGTCGTTGTAACGAGCTTTTACTGTATAAGGAGTCTTGGAAAGTTATCAGCGGCTTCCGCTTCGATTGAGCAAGAATCGTTGTAATGGGTTACATAAATTACATTATGATCATGCATTTGAAAGGTTCGTTGTAACTGGTTTCGTTATGATCACCACGTGCTTCTGGGAGGGAGAATGTGCGGTTGAAACAATTTTTACCGTTTCCCGTTTGAAAAAAATAAACAAAGCTATTTCCGGTTGAATTTCTCTTCATTATTCAAATATTTTTGAAATAGCTCATAATCAGACATCAGTTGAGCGAACTTCAACAGAATTGTTGCGCGTCAACTTATTAAGGTGTTTGCTTCCGATAGATGTGCTTTTTTTTGGTGTCCAAACGCAAGGTAGCAAGCGTACCGGATTTTTCATCCGAGTGTCTGTCGATTTACTAATTTTTTGTAGCCATCATCCCCACAGATTATGTGGAGCTATGCACGATATAGACCAAGAGAGTTCTTCCAAGAGGCGAGTGAGACTGGGACGAGAGGTCACCATCTGAAATTAAGCAAGCCAGCAGCGAAGACAACAGCCAGGCAATACGCCTTCTCTCACAGGGTCATTAACAACTGGAATCGGCTGACGGAGCATGTGGTGTGCGCACCCTCATTGAACTCGTTTAAAGGCCGGCTGGATAAGCTTTGGGGGGGGAAACCCTCTTTATCTTATGTATAACTGGGAGTGGGAGGAGCGCCGTAACCCGCACATGCAAACCGACCAAGATTGAGACCAAGATCTGGTCATAAAGGCTGTTCTACCAGCCTGCGACCAGAACCACCTAAGTAAATCTAAGTAAGTAGGACCTTACGGTCCCCAGGAAATGTACTAATGTATCTTGATTGCTCACTAAACTGGAAATCCACAACTTTAATCATTTTTAAAATTTTAGTTGGTTGAGTTAGACATGACAAGGATTCAGTCACTGACTTCGAAGAGGCAGTGACACCAACACTAGGCTACAGTGTTTGGGCGATAATAGGGGTACTTATCAATTATCTGAATAAATGACAGACCAGCAACAGAGCAGCCATGCGTTCATTGTCATTTCCTGCTCTTTGAAGAATTTTCAAGCAATTATTCACGCCATTTTCTTCCATTTTTGCAGAGTTTCTCGTGGAGATAATATTATCTCCTCCGTTTCCACGAGAAAACTTTGGTTGAGAATCAGGCGAATTGTGGGTTTCGGTTTCAGAAAGCTGATCTCAACTCCAGGCATATTATTATTCGCTAACTGCGAAATACTCATCAAAAATGCTACTATTGACATCTACATGACATAATACTTTAACTCTATAGGGAAACATGACCATATCCGACTTTAAACTTTCAATAACATATCCAAACAAGCCAAGCCGAAGAATAAATTTAATCATAACGCACCGACCCGCGAAGGAAGACCGTTGTGATTTGGGTTCATTTTCCCGGGTAATAGCACGTGCACGATGTGCGAACGGCGAGGGAAACGAAGCAGCTATGAGTAGCTATGGTCTAACCAACGGCCAGCAGTGTAATGAAGGTTTATATGCGAAATCGAAAGAAGGCTGGGATACTACACAATGCCATAATAATATGCATGCATTCAACATCACAGAACATTAACATTGGTCAACATGGCTTTTATTGTTGACAACATGAATTAGATCATTCTTGCCCTCGACCACACAGGCATGCTTGGACGACGTACGCACGCCATGCTTAGCGAATCTGTAATTGACCCATGCTTGGGTGACCTGGATTTTTGATCCGCCATCACATGATCTCAGTTCAACAAGGCGGTGGGCCAAAAAGAGGACCTGCGCACGGGCTTCGTTAATTTGGCCTACAGTCGAGACTCGAGCATTGGAGACCTTGAATCGGGAAAACAATTAGCTATGTACAAGTAATTATGTGCTATAAACAAAGGTTGATTGGAGTGAGGTACGACTTTCAATTTTTTTTTTTTTTACTTCGCCATCAAAATAGGAGAATCAATATTTTGAACCCATCTGACGTACCTCTCAAGGCTTGCATGTTTCTCGGGAAAATGCTCAGCGACTTGGAGCAGGTTTCGGTGCGAGGGGTCACATGCATAATATATGCATGTACGAAAGTTGTTCGAAAAGTTCTCGGCCTAGCACAGAAGACGTGAACGCAGAAATTCGAAATTTGGCCTGAATATAGGTCAGCTTTTCCGATGAAAATTGCGATCGGTGAATTTCCCAGAAAGTCACGTGATCACCAGTTTCGGCATTTCGTCAACATACAACAGACTCCTGATTTACGCGCTAATTGTAAATAGAATTTAGATTATTAATCATGAACGGATATTTCCGATATTTTCCTCATAGACGCATCAAAGCAATACACAATAAATGTGTTTGTCACATTTTGATAAAATTATTATAAAATTGTTAAATGAAGCCCAGAAGAGAGCATTAGTACTAACCTAAATTTATGTTCCTTCAGGTAATTAAACATGAAAACAAGCTGAAAAACATTATGTGAATTACACAAATAATTGTCAGACACTTTTTCGTGTTAATTTGCATATATGTGCCAAGTTTTATTGAAAACATTTAAAGGGAGGGAGAACTAGTTCAAAATGGACTTTGAGTCGTTATTTGATGCACCAAAAATGATTCCTATGCCTGGCCCACACAAGGAATATCATCCCTAACGATTTCGCGGGCGATATATTGCTAATTAGGCGTGACGTCAGGAGCTGTGATGAAACACCGAGTTCCCCATCTTTTACAATGGGTCTCGTCATATCAGCGTGTCCTGCGACTAAACCCCTGGATATTTTTTTATTTTATTTTCGGAAATAGATAGAATAATCATTTTGCCACCAGTCAGGCGCGAAAAAAAAATTTTTTTTTTCGCTATTTTTCTTATTTTAACAAGCGATTTTCTAGGACACCTACCATGTTTCTCATCCTGAAACAGTAAAAAGGTCAGCCAGAGTGCACCACGCATGCGCTTTCGTTTCGTAAACAACAAAGATGTCCTTTTATGGCGAAGATGATCTGCTCTGATTGGCTGAAATCGATAGCTTCACGAGGGGAACGGGACCAATCACGGCAAGCCATCAGCTGACGTTTGCCTCTTATACTTCGTAATGGAAGCCATTCTCCCATAGGCGCAATGCTAACCCCGATATTCGAAATGCATTATTTCCTTACGCTTGCATCCAGGCATGGTGTTCTTGGCACGGAATGCTATCAATTGGTGCTATGAGTCAATAGAACATCACTTAAAATTCAGTTGACCATCCCTTTAATCTAAAGTAGATCTAACGGTCCAGAATAATTCACCATATTTTGTTTTTCTAACTTCTTAAACTTGAACAAAAACTAAAATTCTGTGCTAATTTATTAAATACACACAGCGGAATTGATAGAATAATGTTTTGATTTGAAGCCGCACAATTGACGATAACGCCATTGCGCATGCATACTTGTTTACAGTTTACAGCGCATTTCTGTGATATTCAAGATGAAACGACCAAATGAAAGGCTGGTACTGGGTTATAAATAAATCCTCTCACCATAAACGATAATTATTTTTGGGTACATATATATATATATAGTGTGGCTAAAGAGAAAAGGAGCATTTTTGTAACACTTTACACAGCATAGAAAATTTCCCACGATATATACTAAATTTTGAGGAATTTTCAATGTCACTTAAACTGTTACGAAATTCTATTAACAGTATACATATATAACTGTATATTATATATGTACTGCTAACAGACTTTTGAATCACCCTGTATTCTCGGCTTTTAAAACGCGTTATGATTACGATTTCGCTTTCACTTTCGCTTTCCATTCTTTTCAGTGCATGCCCGATTTTAATATTCATTTCAAATGCTGATCTCAACCTCGTTTGGAACTGAGGATGCTGTTATATTTGTGGAGAAAACAATAAGCATGCATTTGAATTTTGTTTAGATTCGCAGATTACAGTATGTCTCGCATTTATTTCGAACGAAATCTCTTCACCACTGTTATTTGAGCGATAATACAGTGAGTTAATCACTTGAGTTAGTAAATAGAGTTAGACAATAGTATTATCATAGAGGAACGATAATGCTAGTGGACATGTCGCGTGAATGCCGGTCTATCAGAGAGCGCATTTTCCAATTCCAGCGTCAGTCCCTGCTTAACACGTATTACTGTAATACCTGGCTGAGAAATGATCAAAAAGCATCTGCATTGTTAGCACGTCTTCCTAATCCCAGACAGCAACAGCTCAGCTTAAAAACCCACAAAGTATTGAGATACAACCATCATTGATACGTTTGGTCATTGTTCACCCACAGAATCGGCGTATAATTTACTTTTTGTTTAGCTGACATGCTATCGACTACACCTGGATGCTTTAGGCGAAGTACGTGTATACACACCTTGTCTGATTATTTGTACGTACTACTAGGCTTAGGAGATATTTTTTATATATATCGATATTTTCAATAATAACACTATATCGATAAATTACCTCATTGATAATTATTGATAATTGAAAAAAAAAACTGACCTTCAACTTTGCAAACTTATGTTACTTCAAGATTCTAAAACACATTTGCAGAATAAACTTTAGCCATGAGTCCAATCATGAACAATAAGTGAGGTCTGTTTTAAAGTCATTGCATAGCTGAATGACACAAATTAATAGATGCATTACGTAAGATTTTACGATTGTTTGCGAAACTGAAGAGTATTGTGGGTTTGAATACCTCTGCATTCAGCCTGCCTGGTGTATTTTCAGTTCAATCGGTAATATTAAAGGTTCAATATTTGATTATATATATTTAACTGAACTCTGTATACTATGTTATCATTAATATTAATTTATCATTAACTTAATTATCATTAATTAAATTAATTAATTATCATTAACTTAATTATCATTAGTTTAAGACTAGAAATTCTAGAAACACATGGAGAGGTGGCTCAGAGGTATAAAAATCGAGTTCACTTTTCTTGCAATACTGAGTACTTGTGCTGAGCCTACGGTTCATCTGTGTTGTTCAATTGCATTTCATGATTCTCATCCCTCAGAGCAATATGTCAATTATAATTGTTCATTAGTACTTTGCACCATACAGCCACTTTCTACCAGTGAAGTAATCATTGCGATAATTATCGTTATCACAATAAATTCATGGAAGTTATTGTGCTTTTTTCCCCCGCCCAAGTCTACATACTATCTTTTGTTATAATTTTATCTTGTTTGTTCAAGGTCTGAGTTTTTATGTAATATGATTTTTAAATGTATAAATTAAATAATTTCTTCTATTAATCTATATCTGTTCTAGGGTTAGGCGAATATCCGTTATCCAATATCCGTTGAATTGTGGGGGTGATCAGTACTATCCGCTATCCATGTTTCCACACGGATTGCATCATAGTTGAAATGTGTCACCTGGGCAGGTAGAGGTCCTGTGTTGGAGGCCCAGTCAGCCCACAAGGCATTCTGATTTGTGAATTTTAATTCTGTATAATTCTTTCGTGACTCTGCTGTTCATCGCTGCGTAAAAAAGTCCTGCCGTTCTGTGTAATTGTGCCGGATAAAGACCCCTTGGCATGGGATATATTTAAAAGATTAGGACGTATTCCCAATTCTGTGTTTCTTCTCCGCCCCCATACGAAGCAAATGAGTGTTGGCAGAGGCATATTTAGGACAATTGTTTTGCACTGGAGCCTATTAGCCATGTGCCATTTTGAGCTGTTCCCTGTTTCAGACGTGTGCTGAACACAGCAATGGACAACGACCCCTTTTTGCACAGTATGTATGTTAGCAACTTGCCAACAAGCTGCACGGAGGTACTTAGAATCACTGAAGTATTGAATGATTGGAATTTCTCTCTCCCCAAGGAGGAGTTATATGAGGCATTCAGCAAGTACGGAGACATTGGAGAAGTCTTTGTGCAATCCGCAATCGAGGGCAGGTTCACCTACGGGTCAGAGTTCAACTGTTCCGGTGAATCTTATTCCAAAGGACATATTATTTCAGATTTGTGAGGTATTTTGAGCAGAAATCCATGGAAACGGCATTGCAGTTGAGCTCCCTGAGACCACCGATGATGAAAGGACGCTCGCTGGTTGTGCAGAAAAGCAAGGAGCCAATGAGCAAACCAAGTAAGCTTGTCTTGTCAAGGCTTCATTCTCTGGATTCAAGATTTGAATGCGGAAACATGAGTTTCCATGAGGATTAATGAGGTCCGAGTGGACTGGCCTCTACTACTGCGTTCTCTGTGCAATTGACCATCATGTCTTCAGTGATCATTGTTCATTGTTAGCAATGATGACCTGGAGGGCAGATAGGGAAACTCAGGCTGTGTGGGTGTCAAACTTTGTGTTATTCTTCCAATGATTGCATTAGAGACATTGTGACCAATCGATGCTTAAATTTGATGGGCAAAGTTGTAATAACACCAGACAGCTGGAAGGGGAAAAAGGGGGCAGAGTAAAATATCTCTAAATGCAGTGAATCGATAGTTGTTGTTACTTTGTAAATGTTGTTCCGCAAGATAGCAGTTCTCTGATGATTTTATCAGTTGAGGAGGTCTATGATTTTTTTGATTTTTTGATTTTTTGATTTTTTTTTGAAGAGAAAAATATTTAGTTTCAAATGTAAAGCAGGCTTCATTTGTACAAGTTATTAGCTTTTAAGTTAATTTTCTTTGCAGAGAAGTTTTTCATGCAGCCGTTTACTCGGAAGTGTTGCTCCAGTAATCTTCCCGATGACATTTCTCGGCTGACTGAAGTCAAACAGACATATTTCAAAGTGAAGGAATCGGAAGGTGAGCTCATTTGCATAATTAATGAGCTCATTTGCATGCGTTAATTTTTACACAGAGACCTTGCCTGGTTTTGACGATATTATCACGATGAAGGACAAAGAAAGCAACTCCCTCGCCCCGAAAACTAAAGTGGAATTTGAGGGCTTTGTTATGGAACTAGCGAAACTGGATAAACTTGTGTTCCAGAGGTATTTCTTATTGTGTGATGAGGAGATATCAGAATTTTGAGAGTTTGGCTCAATTTCATGCAAATTCCCTGGTTTTCACAGTATTCAGTTTTTTTTCTTTCTTTCAGTTTAGTTCAGCGGAACAAGGATTCAAAAGGATGAGAAAATTTAAAAGCGGAGGAATATGGAAATCTTCATTTACACCACTGTGTTTTTGCGTTTTAAACTTTATTTTTATATCTGCAGCCAATTTCACAAAGAAATACATAATTTCACAATAAATGAATACATTAATTTCACAATTAATGTATTCAGCATATTGCTATTATACTTACCAAAAGTATGTTGTGAATTGAGAAAATCATGTCGCATATTAATTTTTTTTTTTTTTTTTTATTTTTTATTTTTTTTTTTTTGTGAATAGTTTTCTGAGTGCTCTCATGTCATTTTTTTTTTCTTTTTTTCTGGCAATAAAATATATTTTCATAGCATATACACTATATTTTATATAGCTAATATAGCTGACATTTGCTGCATCAAGCTAAATCAGGCCCCTCTGAGTTTCAATGAAATCCGGCCCCAGAAGGCTCAATTTAGTTTTCCATGACGACTGTAGCAGAAAATGCCCTGATCGGTAGTGTTGTATCACTTATACCTTAAACATAAAGCCATTTACTGGCTAAGGTCACTTTGAAAGCTGTTTCATACTAATTTAATTACTCGAATATTAGTAAAAGGTCATCATGTTCGCTGGAGTGCGACAAATTTGAGTGGGTCATTTATTTGAGGCAGGCAAGAAAGTTTGATGAGTGATGATCGCACCTACATTCACTGTTCACTCAACTGAATGCTGAACATTTTGATACGTAACGAATTCCACAAGAATGTGACAAGATGTTACCAGGGCTGACATCCTTGGTTACAAGGATAACAATGGCTTACTGGCTCAATTGACGCACCCGCCACATTGCGAGGGCTCTGACTCTTGAAGACGCAACACTATGTGACTGTAAATGTAATTCTAGTTTCAAAAGGAGCTAAACCACAATGCCGACCCCTGAGCTAAATATATGCAAATTTGTTGATGCTTTAGTGTTGGATAAACTGTTTCATGAATTTGATGAAATAACGGAAATCAATTACTGAGTTCAATGTGATGCTTCTCATTTGAATTGTATTCATATTCGATCTGTAATTTGGCACTCCGTACAATTTTTGCAGAATTCCAGGAATGAACATTTATGACACGAGCCCAACAAATGACAAGAGTGCACAGGAGTGGGTTTAAATGGAATAAATTTATTATGGCTCAGAAGGGAAACAACGGTAAAAGCTAAAAGCCTGTTTAAAGAGGAAGACACAAGGAGTAGAGAAAATATGCTGCCGATTAAAGTACCCTTATTCCAGAAACAATTAAATATTAAAGAATACACATTTCATTAAGTACAACTAGGAATTTCTTGAGATGCAGCGAATTTCTAGCATCAATGTGTTCGTCCTTTTATGCATTCTATGCATTTTATATATTGTGATTGTTGGCAAAATTTTTAAATGCCAACTTTACGATTGCCTCCATGCGGATAAAAACATTCAATCGTTTCATATTAAGTCAGAATTTCAAACAAATTACCCAGTTGATAAAGTCTTAAACTGATTTTAAGAATGGCACTTCAAACTTGGACAAAATTAGAAGGAAGAAAACGAATTAATATAAAATAGCTTTAAATTTTTTTTAATTACAGACTAATTAAATTTAACAATTATTGCAAAACGTGAACACGTAGGATTACTATAATAGTAAAAACAATGTCAGACACCTGTGCACATAGAGCGCAATTGTAGCCACAAACTCCAGAGGTCCGAGAACCGGGTGCATCGAAAGTCGGTACACAGTGAGAATTAAACTAATTCAAGTGAATTTAATTATACCGTATATAATTATGTATCATACCTTTAACGTATCTCACAATTATCATAATTATTAATTTTACCGTTCTCGATCTCATACACTGAAGAGCAGAAACTTTCGATGCACCCTGTATAGAGTTTTGCGCAAATGGAATGACAGGAAAGCATTGGAACTTGCATGAAGCCAACTAGAAATAGAGGTCAAATTTATGCCTATAAATATACCATGGATAACACATAGGATTACTGGTACGTGCGACAGAACATCAAATATGTGATAACTATCAACTAAACGCCCGTAAATCTGTATAATAAAATTAAGTCTCATAATAAAGTTAAGTCTCAAAATAAGCCTTTTACAAAATTGCCATTATGGTATTGAACACGTCGAAATTTTCATTTAACGTTATGATTTAGAGAGCCGTTATGATTGGAGCGAAGTGCAGTGTCAAAACAGACAAGTTCTTTTTGGGGCATGGCTTAATGATTCCACGAGAATTAATGCTCAAGTGTCCCTGAAAGATGGAGTGAGATATAATTATTCTTGCTTCTTCTCGAAGGTTCCCTGTTCCTTGTAGCCCTGCACATATCCTGCGTGATCGTAGACATCTTTGCGACCGGCGACGCCTCTTCCTTTGCCGCCTTCGTCGAAACGCTCTTTGTGACTTCCGGTGTACTTGGACGCGTCCGTCAGACGATCCACAGCGCCGGATTTCACGGTTTTCTGCGGGCGAAATTGGACGATTACTTAGACAGAGATATATTTATTGAAATAGTGTGTATTAATGTACATTTATACTGATCAAGACGGCACACTCAGCAAGACAAACATCTCACCGATGGCAGCGATCGATGGCTTAACAAGAAAAGAAGAATAAATTGAAGAAATGGGACGATTAACAAATCACAAAAAGATTCAAAATGGAAATAGGGCTGAGAAAACCAAAACAATGAAATGAAAAACCAAATAAAAGCGACACGAATCAGCACTCAACAGCGTCATTAGCCTTTCAACAAGTGCATTGAAATAGTCAATCATCTGAGCAAAGATACTCCATTTGATCTGAGAAGACGGGCACCAGTCCGGCTTGGTCGCCATGGTTTCAGCATCGCGTGCACGGATTGGAATATCTCAATCAAACTCTTGAGGTCCTTCATCCCTTTTTTACGCAAGGCATGGGCAGCTATGCCTCTAAGTTTGGAAAGAAAATCCACCGAGCCTTGAATATAACATTCAAAGATATAATAATTTATAACTAAATATAACTAATATAATTAAATATAACATTCAAAGATATAGATTCAGGGATTAACGTGGAAGCAGAAAGAGGGAAATCCTGCAGGTCAACGGCCCTTATGAAGAACTCCTAGTAGCCGTGAAGAGGAGGAAGTTCAAATGGTTTGGCCACGTGTTAATGTCAACCAGAGGAGGCCGAAGGGGAAGTCGACTGACGACATCGCCGAACGCATTGCCTAAATTACCTCGATATGCGACTGTGTCCTTGGACGAGCAAGTCGCAGCTACGGTCTGAACACAGGGTTTTATTGGTTAATATAATCTTCCAATATTATTGAGCTGACAGACATGCATCGCATGATGCGGCCAGGAAAACGATATTGTTTCTATGCCAGAACATCAGCCTCGAAGAATTACACGATCAAAGACCCACCTCGATCAACACGCATTTAGAATTACAGATTTGTTTACTAGGCCTATCCTCAGTGCACGGAAAACAATTACTCACACAATTAACTGCACATTGGCAACATAAACGAATCACGATTCCCTAATAACGCTCATTTGTAAGTCTCGAGGCTGCATTCCAAGAAGCCCTATCTGCAATAATGGAAGGCGGAAGGAGACCTCCTACCGTGGTTCCGGAGGCCTGAGGGCCCCCCGCCTCCACAATGGCTGCCTTCAGCTTGTCATAACCCGCTTCGTCGCCAGGGTATTTCTTGACCGCCAGCTGCTTCAGGGCTTCTTCGAACTGTTTGAACGTGATCTTCCTCCTGTGTAACAGCAACACAAATGATTATTTAAGTATGCGAATAATGGAACTACTGTCAAATCGTCAGCTCCAGAAGGCCTCGTGTGTATGCGTCTATACTATGTATGGATTTGTACTTACTCTGTTTTGGCCTTGACCTTACTGAAGACGATGTCAACATCGGTTGCAGTGACGTGCTTGTCGAGTAATTTGCAATCTCTAAAGATCTTGGCGAACTTCGAGCCATCCAGCATAGGGGTGGGCTTTGGTCCAGCGCTCTTGTCCGCGAACGAACAGTACGACTTGAAAACTTCCAACAGAGTCATCTGAATGAAATAGATAAACTATTACAGGCAATGATAGTTACAGAATGACCTCTCTGCAACCACACAAATTTATAGCCGAGGAAATTCTATCTCCGTATTTCACCGGTGTCCGATATCCGATAAGTTTACAACCGCCCAGCCCTAACAAAAGTAGACAGAATCATGCTCACTCAAGAACACGTGTTATTTATTCAAGTGCTGTCGTGTTTATAAAGCATAGCTCGTAAAGTTGCATGTGTTGTGTGCAGTCCAACGCCATGTACCAATGCAGTTGCATCGTACGCCAATAAGACAGATATTTGCACAAGGCGCGCCAATTGAACCAATGCCGGTGTGACATAATCACTGGCTTGACCGTTCACGTACACGATACAAATCCCGCAAATCGGATGCAACAACAGGCATATGCAATACACGCAGGGCAAAATGCATAAAAAGTCACCCACTTGAGGTGATCACAGTGTATTACTGAATTCATTCCGTGGTACAGACTGTTGAGTATAAGCTTGCGCGAATATATTCCAGTACTTCACAGTTCACCCATTAAAAAATAAGTAAAACCACTCAAAGCTCTATACAATAGTTCAAACTTACAACGGAAATTAAATCTCGCAAGTTTTGTGGTTGAGGAGAGGGGGAAAAAAATCTCCTGTTGATATTTTTTGACGAGTGAAAGTAAAACTAGTAATTAGTAAGAGAAAAATTGTTGGTAGTTCAATGTAGAAATGTTTAGAATGCAGAGTGCTGTGTAGTTAAACAGGAGAAAAAAGTCAAATTCCAATCCCAACTTATTACTTGTATATACATGCATGCAGGTAAATGACTCATATGCAATCAACACTTTTCACACCTGTTGGCGGGCACATGCAGCGAAACCCTTCAGGTTACAAACAAACTGAGGTAATAATCGTAATATTCAATGAGATATGAGCAGATCGGTGCCAAGTTAGCTCAGAGATACGTTCCCATTGTGTTAGCAATGCCGCCCCATTGATCGAGGGTTGCGTGTTTGGTTAACAATCGTTGTGTGCATGTAATCATGCATATACGAACAGGTGATCGTTCAGTGCAACACATTTTGGTGCCATTGTAATGTTTAGCGCCCAATGAATAATTAGATAAACATGTAAATATGGAGGTCTCTCGTATCGATTTATGCAAAGCAATTACAAAATATAGTTAGGTATACGTACTGATAAAACAGTTATACATCCATTGTACAGATGCCCTTGATAAGCATGCATCAATAACTATATATGTACGTCTTCCCACTCAACTTATTAATACACTGAAGTTTCAAGGGTTATTATGGATCAATACATGTATTGAAGATCTAATTATTATCTTAAATGATAATCATGCGCTTAACACGAGCAAACGCACTGAGTTTTTCCAATTTTCTTTTTCTTCATTGCACCAATCTAAATGCAATGCATCCGATCAGCCCTTTGGCTCAGACAGAACGGGGTTTTTTCTCCCTCGCAGATCGGTTGTTTAGATTGGGGCAGAGAAGGGAGATGCGCACAACGGAACCAGGTTCTGTGATGTCGAAAGCCCTCGTAATATTCAGTAGGAGGGAATGGAGGGCATTTGAGGGCATTTGAGGCATTAGCGCAATACGGTTATCTATTTGGATTCACACTGCATGTTCGCGGAGTTGTAAATTATGGTTATAATACTGATAAATATGACCGCTAGGACACCACAACTGATGCATTCCCCGTTCAAGAAACATGGCTTTCAATTCGAACTGAAGCCTTATGAATTTAGCGATACAATTAATACTAACATAACAAGTTATGCAATGTAATAGATGGGTTATTATAATAAGACTTGGATTCGCAAGAGAAGATGAAAAACGCTTTGATATTCGAGATGTGACAGCTGAGTGGGGTTAAAGGGAGGGAGAACTGGTTAAAAATTGACTTTGAGTCGTTATTTGATGCACCATAAATGATTCCTATGCCTGGCCCACACAAGGAATATCATCGCTAACGATTTCGCGGGCGATATATTGCTAACTAGGCGTGACGTCAGCAGCTGTGATGAAACACCGAGTTCCCCATCTGTTACAATGGGCCTCGTCATATCAGCGTGTCCTGCGACTAAACCCTTGGATATTTTTTTATTTTCTTTTCAGAAATAGATAGAATAATCATTTTGCCACCAGTCAGGCGCGAAAAAAAAATATTTTTCGCTATTTTTCTTATTTTAACAAGCGATTTTCTAAGACACCTATCATGTTTCTCATCCTGAAACAGTAAAAAGGTCAGCCAGAGTGCACCACGCATGCGCTTTCGTTTCGTAAACAACAAAGATGTCCTTTTATGGCGAAGATGCTCTGCTCTGATTGGCTGAAGTCGATAGCTTCACGAGGGGAACGGAACCAATCAGCCATCAGCCAAACCAAGCCATCAGCTGACGTTTGCCTCCTATACTTCGCAATGGAAGCCATTCTCCCATAGGCGCAATGCTAACCCCGATATTCGGAATGCATTATTTCCTTACGTTTGCATCCAGGCATGGTGTTTTTGGCACGGAATGCTATCAATTGGTGCTATGAGTCAATAGAACATCACTTAAAATTTAGTTCCCCATCCCTTTAATTCAACTCCAATGACTCATGAATTGGTTAACTGATGAGACATGAAGGCGAAACACCGCCATATCATTACTGATCCACCCAGTTCATTGGGAGCATTTTAGGGACGACCTACAAGGCCATCATATTGATCCCGCGCCCTGATGACGAGAGTATAAATGAGCTATGATAACAAACACGCAATTAAATGATCAATCAGCGCACATACCTTGTGGTATATATATCCTATGATGATGTCTTCAAGATATAAATTCCTATTTGATAAATAAAAAGCGCAGCGTCAGAAGCGTATATGCTTAGCACTAAGTGAACACTGTGTATAGGATAGGACAGATGAGGTGAAGTGACTCATGATATATTTCAGCGATGCTGCAACAGAATCATTGGATTGATGCACGTTAACAATACCTTGCTCTTCTGTTAAGAGGTCTCACTTTTTTTATTTAAAGGCGTTGACAATTCTGGTGGAGACGTGGCCTTCAAGATGGAGCTGTGATGTTGTTATTTTTCTCACCTTATGAATTATTAAGCACCTCATTAACATAAAGCACGTGGTGCGTTTGTTTACGGAGCGCTGTTACACAGGGACGCTGCAATCGATCTTTCCCAATTTTTCTCCCATTTTTGCCATGAGCCGAATGCGCCTGCGCGGGTATTTTATCTCGGTGGAGATAGGGTTCTAACGCGGATATGATGAGTACAATATATAATTGTGAATGTGGGAGCATTTATTATTTCGACGTTAATGTACTAGTGAGTAAAGGCGTGGGTGGCTCCCCATTCAATGCTGCTATCTCAGTATCTGACTAAGGAATTCTCCCTGGGCTTGGCAGTACAACGTTATGAATTGCAAGTTGACAATCATAACGCTTTTATCATAGCGTCGTGTACATGTTCACTTGTACATAAATGTACTACCACAGAGTACACTATAATGTACATAATGCGTACGGTAGACTATAGGGAATGTCACTTTGTGCACTCCCCCGGAAGCACACTGCAGCACATATGCATATACTGAGTTATAGCTAACTATAATGCTTGTAAATTTGTATTTGATTTGTTGATCAGTGAAATGGCACCTGGCTGCATGTGCGGCTGATATTTTAAAAACCATTTGACCAAATGCTCACCAACTCTGAAGTTCCACTCCTCCTATATTTAATACACAGTCGCTGTGTAATACATTATCATAGCGGACATGCACATCATTCTACATGTACATGACTGAGATTCATCATTCAAGGAATGTGTTTGCACGAATTTTTCTTTTCTTGCTATCGATTTAGCTTGGAGCATTCTCTTGGAACAATCATAACGCACTGTTATTCATCTAATATAATGCGATCAGCAGATATTTAATCCCGCCACAGAAAAAGAAGTATTGCATTACAGCATGTAACCTCTCTTGGATTGACCATGGGCCAACATCAACATAAATCCAGCAATAACCCACGATTCTGACGACTGAGCATTTGACCAACACAACACCTCATTCTCTCCATCTCTCCATCATCAGTGCACACGAAACAGAAGGAAGAAATTCGTTTAAGGGAAAAACCTCATTACGAAGCCAAGTATACTGAGTGTGTGTGTTCTACAGGATTGACTGCTTATAGCTGAAACACTTGGTTTATTGCCAACGACTGAGACAGACCGCCGTTGATATATTGGATACGTGAGATTGACACCATGGGGAAATGGATGAACGCAAAGAAGAGTAGCTCCACCCCGTATGACGTAAGTTCTTTTGTTGAATGCCTATTTGGTTTATCTCGTGTTTGACCATGCAAAGTTCTGACAAAGAAATATTATATAATTGACATAGCTGCACGAACGCCATCAAACTATGTGTAAAGTAAACAATGCGTCTATAAAATGTGTTGCATTGGGCAATACAGTTATACGTGTACATTTATGTACAAATTGCACGTTTGTATTTGAATGGGGAACGATGTAGCATCTTAGCCTCAGGTGGGTGTTACGGATTAAGTGTGTGATTTGGTTCTAGGGCGTGGTCTGAAATTTGATTTCACAATTATCGTATAGCCGGTGATCACTAATCAGCTATTGTATGTTCTTCATCTGAAATTCTCCATGTGATTACCTGTGATTCTTTGAAATTGAGTTTATTGTGATGTCTGGCGATATCCTATGACGTAACGAAGGATATGATATATATACAGTCCTGCAGAACCCAATTGTATGCAACACATTGCTGCACGTTTGATGTGCAGGTGTGAATAAATGGCTACCAGCTATATGCAATACCGCAGGCATTAAATTCATTTTGCTTCTAAAATTTCAAGTATACAGTATTGTTTGATGTTTTGTTAAGAATATACCTTTCAGTGCCTATCATTCATTCGATAACAAATCTGTTGCACACAAAAAAGTATTCGAGCAACACCATTGGCACACAATAAAACTGAACAGACCAAAAAAAATCTCTGTATTGAAACACCAGAAAAGAGCTGTCAAACCGATAAAAGATTATTAATTAGTCATGGATGCATGCATTATTTCTAGGCCCTACATGATACATGGAGGCAATGTTTATAGGCCCCAAAATGAAGACATATTTCTATGGGATGTTGGGTACACGTATTTGAAAAGAAGCGTGCGATCGAAGACAAGCGCGAAAGTTATTGTGTCTTTACCAAAACATTCAAATGGAAATATTTGTGCTTTGGCGAAGGTACTCTGTCAACACAACGCAATGCTACACGATGTAAAATTTATAAGTGGGCTATATAGAACAATGCATGTATATTGTTTCAGCATGAGATATCATGCGTGGTTCGTGGTTGTATGATAGCCTAATATCGTTGCATTTATTCCACAGATTCCAACGGCTGACAAACGGAAATTTTGGCGAGAAATAGGAGAAATTGTGAGGAATGGCGAAAGCAGAGATCAAAACGAGGCGAATATGGATTGCTCAACACCCTCGATCACAGCTAGAAACATTCTGGATAGGTGTGTTATCGTCAAGGTACATGACGACAAATCAAATTATTACTACAAAGAATCTGGAGGTCACATGAAGGTCATATCCAAGGAGAAAGCGAAGTCTCTGCTCTCCCGAGATCTAGATTGTAAGCTACTTTGTGAATACATTCAAACGCGTTTCCAAGGTAACGACGACTGGCGCCTCCGATTGGTCATCTTTCTTGACGATATCCAGGCACCAAGTCCGCGATATTTTGTCGACTTCACAGAGTTCTCTAATCACAGATCTCCGAGGGATATCCGAGAGGTCAGCGCTAAGGTCGACATCCACGTGGACACGGGTGGACCGTTCGCATTACGCTGGGATTTGACAATTACGCGAGAAAACGGACGCAACCTATTTTGCCGCCAAAAATGAGGCATCAGCATTTGTCTCGTGATCTTTTCTGTGGGTGATAAAATGCTTATTAGTGTCAATGGCGAGAAAATCGAGTGAAAGCTTCTCCATATTGTATGATAGTATAGCATACTATTTATTATTTATTGAACACATGTGATTTCATATAATCAAGCTTACATTGCAAATATTTAGTTAAGCATATGTGCTTATAAAAACCTTTTAGCCTGAGACAATTTTGAGTTTGCATGGGGCATTTTGTGATACATTTTATTTAACCTGCATTTATAGCTAGTTGCTTTTATACATTTCCATAGAAATCACAACATCTGATTGTGTTTACGTGCGTATATCATTCGCCCACCTCATTCTTCTCACTTGTCTGATGTTATTTTAAGCCACACCAATGCAATACTCATGATCATGTTTAACGCTAGGGGACACATGGCAATTGGCTTATATATGCTGTTGTAGCCTGGCAATTAACGAGATATTGTGTGTTTTTATTTGTTCTGTTGATTTTCTATAAAATCTTATACTATCTGTTCATTCTCTCTTCGGTTCGTATTTCGAATCATTGGGTGATCTCTATTATATTTTCGGTGATACCGATTTCAAAGTACTTGGGGTAGCTGATCATTATGTAGGTCAGAGGGTGACCGAAGGTCACCAAGAAGTCGTCCACAATCTCAGTTGCCTTCAGTCCTCTGTTCAAGAGGATTCCAGATCGATAAGTCATGGTTTCAATCTCATGCAGCTTGTACTAGAGTCAGTATAAGACCTGAAAAATTAAGGGCTTTCGTGATCGCATGCAATAAACTTGGTACTTGTATTCTGTGGGTCTTATAGGGTATTTGTGTACCTCGTCATTACTAATAGTAATGAGCTTAATAAGGTCAGTGAGTACAGACATCAGATGTCCCTCATATGTCATGCAATCAGCATGCGATCGATGTGAAATTAGCATCATTGGACGGAGAAGAGGACAGGGATTACACACAAGTACACACCGTTATAGTACGATGCATTGTTAAGTAATTACTTATGGGTGATTAACATCAGGCAGAATCGCGGTCGAATAATTGAAAGTTAATTGTTTTGCATACGTTTTTTCATGCAGTGAATGGTTAATATTATGCCTCGAAAAATACATTGGCTTGTTATGTATAGCATTCAATCGCTGTTTATCAAGAGCGTAAAGCAATAATTGAAATGAATAAAATAGCCCCCACCAAGGATGTTAATATGCCTGGATCGCCCAAAGCACTTTTGGTCACCTGATTCTATGCAATGCATCACTAAAAAGGACGTGTCAAAGGAACCAGCAGAGCATGACGGTCACTTGAGCAAAGTTTTACTTAAAAATAGACTTGCTGAAAGGATACTTCCAAATTCCAATGAAACCTGAGGACACGCCAAAGACTGCCATCATAACTCCGTTTGGATCCTTTGTTTTCTTTACTATACTCCCCTTGGTCTGCGAAATGCCGACCACGGGTTGAAGGACCAAATCTTTCACAACCTGTCATTTGTCACAGTGTACATCAATCATCTTAATATTCAGCCCCAACCCTCGAGACCTTCAGCAGCACATGTGCCATGTTTTGGATCTAATGCAACGGAAGGGTCTCGTGGCTAGGACAGACAAATGTTTGTTTGGAGCGCCGGAAGTGGACGTCTTGGGACATCAAGTAACCGCACATGAGGGAATCACACCGCTGGATAAGAAGTTCTCTGCTGTGAGAGAATTTCCGAGACCATCGTCTGTGAAGCAAGTCCAATAATTCACGCGGATGATTACGTGCTGTCATTCGTTCGTGCCTATAGCAGCAGAAATCTTGCGCCCACTTTATGAGATCACAGTTGGCAAAAAAAAAGACTTCAAAAAAGTTGGAAAAAAGACTTCAAATGGACCGCATCCCACGAGCACGCTTTTATCGCCAGCAAAGAAGCGCTTGCTATGGTTCTACATGTACTTGAGCTGGCAAGTGATGCCAGTGACGTCACGGTTGGAGGCGTTTTACAGCAACCAGAGGATGCAGAATCTCCTCCCACCCCTATCGCTTTCCTCAGCAAGAAATTGAAGCCATCTGAGAGAAAATGCAGCATATTTGACAGAGAACTTACTGCCTTCCTCTCGATCCGTCATTTTAAACATTGGCTCGATGGCTGTGAATTCACACTGAAAACTGACCACAAACCTCTCGTTTCAGCACTCGTAAAAGCCGACCCGACTCTCTTTCAAGAGTGGTGATGAGCTCCGTACAACTCGGGAGTGGGCTACGGTGCCAGAGCGGCCGCACAAGAAAAAGACCCTGAATCAACCTTCGCCGTGTCAACATCCTCCAAACTGAAATTAGATCGAGGAAAATTTGGAAATAACTTATTTCCACTGTGTGACATCAGCACTGGTCGTTCCCGTCCCTTGGTGCCTGCAGCGTTTCGCCGCTAGGTGTTTAACGCCACGCATGAAGCGCCTCCATCCGTTCGTCTGTGGAACTAGTGTGTGATAAATTTGAGTGGAACGGGATTCGACGAAACGTACGCTCCTAGACCCGAACGTGTGTCATCCAGTATTGTGACAGTGGGATTGGTCGCTTCCACGAACCTCGCCGCCGATTCGGGCACATCCATGTTGATCTCGTAATTCTCTCCCGGTGTGAAGGTATATGATAACTCTATACTCACCGTTGTTGACCGCTCAACTCGATGACCCGTGGCCATACCCCTTTCACGAGGCAACAGCCGGGGATTGTGCCTCTGCTGTCCTCCACGGATGGGTGTCTCGTTTCGGAGTACCCGACCACGTGACTTCTGACCACGGAAAGCAGTTCGTTTCAGAATTGTGGCAGTCATTGTGACGTCTCCTCGGCATGGAGATACACAACAACACGTCCTACCGACTTCAATCCAATGAGATGGTTGAACGTGCACATCGGAGTCTAAAGGCTACTGTCATGGCTTGATATGCGGGAAACAACTGGATCGCGCACTTCCCTTGGGTTCTGCTATAGGCCTCCGAACAATGCCTAGGGAGAAACTTCGCGTGTCGTCCGCAGAAATGGTATATACGGCGAAAATTTGGTAGTACCAGGAGAATTGTTCTCCTCCGACGACAGTGTCGTGGGGTTGTTCAGACCATATACCGAAACAAAACACAACTATCACCAGCCAGAGAATCTCGTCAACTCAAAGACGCTTAGTTTGTGTTTATCCGGAACGATGCGGTCAGGGCGCAGCTGATACCGAAGTGATCCAAAGAAAAGAAAAATCATTCAAGCTAAGCATCAAAGGTAAACCAGACGGCCATCGACAGGACGGCCATCGACCGACTGAAGCCATTTGGACGAAGAGGATGCTGTGAACCATCCTGTTACGCGCTCAGGCCGAACATCCCGCCCACCAAATCGGCTCTCAATGAACTGAAGTTTCTGGATGGGAGTATTGTAACAGAGCATACCATCGTTCATTACCCATCGCTCTTCTCCAATGAGTTCATGTCATCTCATATGATATACGCAAAACCTCTTTTATATGTCGCTGTTTGCTACTGTAACGACTCAACTCATCACGTCGAGGTCACCACTATAACGATGCAATACACATTATTAATAATTAATTAATTTCAATAATAATAATTAATAATCAATAAAATCATTGTTAAACGAATTCATATAACACGTATTACGTCGTTATAGCAGCTTGCACTTTAATTTGCTTTAATTTAATTTTAATTTTTAATTTAATTGTGGGCTTGATTCTTACACCAATTATTCCATTACACTGCAACAGTCTGCAGACAGCGCTCTGCCCTGCCCTGGAAAGCAACTGGACTGATATGCTGCCTAGTCACTGAGAAACATTGATATCACGGTCATAACCCCTGCACTGATCGTCTTGGGAACGCCGGTATTGCATGTAGTTTCGAGTGTCAGGGCTCGTACCTGTGAATCGTGACCAGTTTTCGTTACCTTGGGAACAACAATAGCCAATGATATAATTTAGGTCTAGGCGTGTTCCTTTGTTGGGATACACCACACCGCTTGGTGAATAAATCGAAGTGCAATTGTGGCTTAATTTTATTTTATTGTGGCCAGAGCAGAAATCCTTACTTCCTCTATTTATACTTCCCAATTGAGAGGCCCTAATGCTGCATATGATACGATATACAGACAGTAACACTCGGCTCCCGGATATTTTATGTGAATGGGTATACAGTGCAGAGTCACAGAGGAATTATAACAAATTTAACTCACAATCACAACGCATTCAACACCTCACTGAATCAGTCCTCTCGGGATCTCGACATGCCTTCCAACTTGTCTAGTAGCACAGATAAATCGGGCGAGGTCTATGAACGAAAGCCCTCTGTCTCGCTGTAGTATGTATATATATCTAGACTGCTCAAGTCCTTGGCACTGACAGCAGTTACAATGACTCTAATATGACAGTCATAGATATCACATTCATGCATGATGCAGTGTCAGTGACAAAACAGATGGGAAATAATAGGATCGCCGTGTTCAAATGATCATTCGCCTAGCATTGCCAACTGTTTAAGGAACAGAAGCACCTATATGAAAGCGCAAAAATAATGAAATAGCCTTTAATATCCCTTAACCATTTTCTTGAAAATAACCATGGTTATTCACATCTGCCTGTGACGAGAGAAAATTCCCCTGTTTACAGCCGTTATGATCATGACGCAATCGTAGCGCAATTTGAAGCCATTAAAATCCCAAATTAGTGCTCACAATAGTAAACCTCATCTTGCGCGCCTTCGTGACATTAATTTGATATAATTGAACTCAGTGATTTGAGCATTATCTCAGACAAATTATTTGCATAAATTCCAAATATTGGACCAATTTTAAGCAAAATAGAATAACACGATCGCAATCTATTAGTGACGTCATAGCGTTACATGCAATTACACGTTAAAAAGAGAACGCAATGGAGCGTCATAGCGCGATGCATAAATCACGGAGATGGAACGCACTTCTGGTGATGCATGCCTTAGAATCGGCTGCTTTGGTGCATATGTGCTCCAGCCCTTATGCCTCGTTCTGAATTCAAGTGACGTCACACCCCCTGGTTCCGCGTCCAAGCAACGTGAGTGTAAAACTGACCCATTATCGCTCTCTTTGCTCTGTGAATGTGGTGAAAAAGTTTGTCGTTCGTGATTGTGACAACGAGTGAAAATCACTGGCCCCGACGTAAATCAAAACGTACTTCACGCATTTATAGCGTTTTTCTTCACTGTTTTCCTATGAACAACCCATGTATGAGTCCTATAATCATGATGTAACGAGCTGTTGGTACACATTAGACACATGTTTGTGTCGATAAAGAGCATTTTGGAGGGAAACCCCACATCAGTATCAAATTGTTTTCACAAACAGAAAGCCGATAGACAAGTTTAGTGTCTCAGCATTATTGATGAGCATTTCAAAATGCTCATCAATAATTTTGAGACACTAAACTTGTGTCTTGTTAAAAAAGTGTATGTGCTGTGTGCAGCCTAATGTCATGCACCGATGCAGTTGCATCGTACGCAAATAAGACAGATATTTGCACAAGAGTGCATTTTTACTTTCTCAGCAGTATCGTAAACCAGTTAATGATCGTTATCATGCAGAAGTAGGTCATGTTGCCTTCTTCAACACACTCGCTAGGGTATAGGAACATAATCCGAACATTACGTTTGGCCTGGCATGAGAAACATGTGAATGAGTATATCAGCCACAGCTAGCATGCTATGTAACAGATTAGCACCAAATTATCCTGCACACCCTCATGAGAGTTTTCCTGTTCCACCTGTACCCTTCCATATCAGGGGATTTCTTGATCTTTTCCCTGTTGATCAAAGAGGCAGGCAATATCCTCCTTTTCGAATTGTTCATTTAGCTGGCTGGATTGATGCAATATCGATAGCATTGAGAAAGGCATATGCGACCAAGAAACATTTTAAAACCACCTTGTCGCATGATATGGGAGTTTCTTGTGCTCTCATGGGCGACTATGGTGATGAATTTACAAGTACAGCCTTTGATACCTGGTTAAGAGGTTTGGAATATAGGTTATAACCATAAGCATGGGAATAGTGTGTGACGAGCCAGATTGTTCTGATAGTAATTAAGGGAATTCGATGGAAACGGGTGACTATTCATAATAGTCACCCTGTCCTTGCCCTGACCTCAATCGTTGTGATTTTAGACTTGTGAATAGATTCCCACCAAAGCCACGAACCTCTGCTGTAGGCCTATATTCTCCAATATTTACATCAATCTAACTCAACTGGACACACCTAATGACACTGGAAACACTCAGCGGTGTGCCCAGTGATCCAGAAACACAGAATTTAACAATTATGTCGATAAATATTCATAATGAAAGTAAGAAATAAGAACAGCCTTTTACAAATGGCCAGGTTATCAAGGAAACAAGAAAAATGCAACATCGCGACTAAACATACTGAGAAATAACTCTCGTTCATGTCCATACACAAAAAAAAGAGATCTAAATCTGAGATAATGTCGTTTTTGTTGAGTTTTGTGTTATCGAAGGCCTGCCATGTGATGTTAGTTTGCCAATATGTTCGAGTTGTTTTGAAAGGAAACGTTTGTGTTCAAAGAAATGAGTTAATAATTATACAGTCCTGATGTCAAAAGAAGAATGCACGAATTTCCTTCTGAACCCGTTGCACTTTTTGCTTGTTTCATTCTAAACTTTGATGAATGTTGGTGGGAAACCAGACTCAAAGTACGGCACAGTAAGACTGACAACATCACCCTCTTCGGAAGTTCCAAAATAAATGGGATATCCCTCAGGGTACTCAGGGTAGTATGTCATCCTGTAGGTCAGAGGGTGACCGAGGGTCATGTAGAAGTCGTCCACAATCTCGGCTGGCTTCAGTTCTCCATTCAAAAGGATTCCAAATCGATAGGTCAATGTTTCATTCTCAGCGTGATATGTCACGATAAATTCACCAAAGGCTTCATGCGAGTAGGTCCCAGCGTATTCCTGGAGGTCTCTTGTAGATCTTTGGAGTTGTCTCACTGGGAAGGACACTGGTGTGGGTGGAGTCTGTCTAGCCCATGGGTCAGGGTAGGTGCATCCTGTAGTCTCGTTCAGCCATGGATCTTCATCTGAATGGAGTTATGCTCAGGTAAGTTACGTGCAGCACTCGAGTTGGTAATTTGTGACTATATATGTCAGTATATATCTAAATAGTGTTCATAATTATACACTTACCAAGTAGAAGGTCTAGCCCAAAAGCAGTGGCCAGAGTCGTTTCTCCCGGGCCATTGACACATGCCGCTGCTCCAATGCTTACATCAGGTAACAGACGAAGGTGACATGCAAAGCTACTATACGTCCCCGAGTGCTGCAATTTCTCATATCCTCGGTACATGCCATTCCTCCAACCCATAGCATACGTCAAGCGCATGTCATCCACCGGGAAGGCTGGTTTCTGAACGCGAGGAGACTCACGTCCCATTGCGGTGGAGGCTTTGTGAGTTTCAGTCAGAGATGGAATAAGAGTTTCTCCTTCGCCATTCTGGGATAGAATAGTTACGCTACAAGAACTGCGAGGAGAAAATAATTTACCCTGCCCTCATTCAGTTGAAATATCATCCATTTGGCCATATCATTTGCAGTGGAGTAGACTCCAGCAGCAGGTGCTATCTCATCCAGAGACCTGTAAAAACCCACGGAATTTAAGCTTAAAATGTCTTTGCATTTGATGCTTACGGTTTCTGGTCAAATCCTGGGATAACAGAGTACTCACCATCCACAAACGTATAACTGTACGATGAGTTGTCATAATCTTCTACTGTCATGTCCAGCGATACTCTCGAATCAGCCATTTCTGGATTACAATCGCTGTTGTCACACAAATTCAATATTGCATTGCTCTTAACTTCTTACCAAGAGGTTGAAAGATGGCAGACTTTATATGATCTTCCCATGGCTCTCCAATCAGAGCTTGTGTTGCAAATGATCCAATCACATACAAGTAGTTGCTGTACTGATACTGCCTCCTGAATGGATACCTCACAGGAAAATGCTCCATCCGGCTGTCAAAATCTTAAAGTCAAAATTCAAGTTACCCAGATTTACTCACTCCATGACAATTTCCCTTTGGCTCATGTCCAGGCCAGCTGTTGACAAACCCCAGTAGCTGGGCATTCCTAGTTTGTGGGAGAACATATCTCTAATGCTAGCTTCCTCTGTCCTAAAGTCATCCTGCAAGTGGAACATATCGCCCAGGATGTCCTTCAGAGGAGTGTCCCAAGTGACGTTCTGATTCTTGGATATAGCATCTGCGGCCAACGCTGTCGTGAAGGCTTTCGACAAAGATCCAATGTTGAAGCGCGTGTCGGCGGTGACCGGAAGTTGATTTTCCATGTCACGGAAGCCATAACCGGAAGTGAACGCGACTTCGCCATCTTTGACCAATGAAATGAACATGCCAGGAGTGTTTTTGCATTGCATCAAGGCTGAGATGAAACTGTTCAACTTTTCTTCTTTCTCTTCATCCCAGTTTTTGTGTGTCTTTGTGTGTATTGGGATGCTCACCGTGAAAGGGACGATTAAGAAGATGACAGTTGTGAGGAAGAATATGATTTCTTGCATGGTGGGTACGTCATGCAGTTCTGGAAAGCAAATTATTGCATTATGAGTTTCATGGTTTCACATAACTGGACTATGCTAGCTTGACAGCATTTAAATTTTTGACAAGAACCAAATTTAGCAATATATATACTTACTACCCACACCAGATAGGGCAACTTGTAGACCTCACTTGAATGCATTAGTTATTAGGTCGGAAGCTCACCTGATTTATAATGCGAAATCTTTCTTGGAAGTGATTAAATTGTTTTGTTCATCAATCTTGAGACTTATCAGCTGGAATGAGAAATGTGGGACCTCTAAAATATGTTTCTCTCTTATCACAAACTAGAGTCTGTACAAAAATATTTTTAACTTCTGAAGTTTCTGATATCACAAGGAAATATACCTGCAATTCTATGGTAAAGTCGGTCAAATGACATTTGCTCAACGGGGTTGGCAACCTTTTTCGGCAAAGGCAAGCTAGGAGACACATCGATTTTATGCTTCACAAGAGAAACGGATCGATTTGAAATTTACAAAAAGATATCAGATAAGATAACCGTACAGTCTATTCATAAGATACGTTACCCCACGACTTCGTGGTCTCTGGGTATATTGAACCTAGCTGACCAATTAGACACTAAACTCTAGAGGTCAGAGAGTTCGAAGGAGCCAGAGAATCTGACACCCGGACAACTCAACCAACCTTGCCAATTATTGTGTGTGTTTCAGCCTGTCAGTATTCTGAGCTTCAAGTTGTTGTTGATTACTACTCTGCTTTTTTTTTCAGATAGATTAAAGTCTATGGAGGTATTCTTTATAACTGCCTGTCGCTTCCAAATCTCTTGTTGGCCATCTCCTTTGTCGTTGATCATGGAATTCAGGTATGACTCTTCTTCCTCGATTTCGCCTCCATTCAGCGTGAACTCAGCGTGGCATTGCCGACATAAACCTATACATGTATATTTAGGATTTTTTAATGCATTGAGGAGCAATCTTTATAAAAGATTTTTTCTTTGCTGACATCGTTGATGTTTTCCATCAGTCATATCAGGTTGCTTTTGCAGGTACGGGGCAAGGCTCTTTTATTCGTAAAGCTTTGAGTTCTTAATACGTTAATTGTCCTCCGATTATTATTTCTGTCTGGTTGTATTCTATGGCGTGGCTCGGGATCTCTTCTGCATAGCTAGCTTAGCCTAGCTAGATGTTGTACAACATAGGTGATGCGATACAGTCTTGCCGTACGGCTCTTTATTCGGAACCATTTGCTCATTCCTCGAGCTGTACGTGGCTTCTTGATATTGAAAGAGCATATCTCCTGTACATCTTGATTGTGTTATTTTACCAATTGTGTCGCAGATAAAATACTTTGGGGTTATTTTATCGATAATTTATGTTATAATGAGAAACTGAAGAGACATACTCGCTTTTAATATGCCATATATATAACTTGTTTTGATGTAAAGAATTTGCTTCTTTTTAACACATTGTCCTGTTTGCGGCCAAAATTGGAAATATTGCAGAAATATGAGTGCATTCTATTAATTGAGAAAAATCGGCATAAATGTTGATGACATTGGAATAGAAATGATAGGAATAACAGTATGACATGATAGACTAACCATACCAAGTATTCATTTATCTTATCTTTGTGTGATGTTTACACTGCGATCTGTTTTGTAGCACTTTTTCAGAAATGCGTATCAACATTGGAAAGCATTGAGATCTTCAATATGGATTAAATAGACTACTTTTGACCCACGCTGTACATTGTTCAAGATTTTATTGTTTGTCTCTCTGGTGTAAAATACTCTATCTACTTATACTAATTCTGTGAGGAATTGCATGTCGCTTTCAATACTGTATTTTGCCACCTTTTATTCGTTATATTCGCTTGAGTGTTGCAGCAATCGTTGTTTCCACAATAATATTTACGCACAATTTCTCAGCACTGATATGGAAATATATTATTGATAAGGAGAGTTTCTGGCTCTGATAATGTTCTAACATCAACTTCAATTTATAACTTTGATGTCTTAAACAAAATGATCTAATGTTCACTTTTGGAGGAAAACATTTTTACAATGTACATTTTTACAGAATATGCACGATTGAATGTCTGTATTACGCATTATGTGCGCCACAAATTTTAAAGAAATCAGAAACAATAAAAAGAGAGCTCGATTTCCGAAAACACCGCTGCTTATATTTCATTCTAAGGCTTGTTAAATGTTGGTGGAAAACTAAACTCAAAGTATGGAACAGTAACACTGACAACATCACCCTCTTCGGAAGTTCCAAAATAAATGGGATATCCCTCAGGGTACTCAGGGAAGAAGGCCATCCTGTAGGTCAGAGGGTGACCGAGGGTCATGTAGAAGTCGTCTACAATATCGGCTGGCTTCAGTTCTCCATTCAAAAGGATTCCAAATCGATAGGTCAATGTTTCGTTCTCAGCGTGATATGTCACGATGAATTCACCAAAGGCTTCATGCGAGTAGGTCCCAGGGTATTCCTGGAGGTCTCTTGTAGATCTTTGGAGTTGTCTCACTGGGAAGGACACTGGTGTGGGTGGAGTCTGTCTAGCCCATGGGTCAGGGTAGGTGCATCCTGTAGTCTCGTTCAGCCATGGATCTTCATCTGAATGGAGTAATTAATATACACATGAGATACGCATTTGCAATATCTCTGCCCTATTTAAGGTGTAAAATTGTCAGTGACGTATGTACAAAACTCTATGAACTTTGAGAATATCAGATAATTACATGTATACACTCACCAAGTAGAAGGTCTAGCCCAAAAGCAGTGGCCAAAGTTGTGGAGCGCGATCCTCTGTTGTCTCCTGGGCTGTTGACACAGGCCAGGGCTCCAATTTCCATATCAGGTAACAGACGAAGGTGGCATTCATAGCTACTATACGAGCCGGTGTGTTGCAATTTCTCATATCCTCGGTACATGCCATTCCTCCAACCCATAGCATACGTCAAGCGCATGTCATCCACCGGGAAGGCTGGTTTCTGAACGCGAGGAGACTCGCGTCCCATTGCGGTGGAGGCTTTGTGAGTTTCAGTCAGAGATGGAATAAGAGTTTCTCCTTCGCCATTCTGGGATTGGATAGTTACGTTACAAGAACTGCGAGGAGAAAATAATTTACCCTGCCCTCATTCAGATGAAAAATCATCCATTTGGCCATATCATTTGCGGTGGAGAAAACCCCTGCTGTAGGTGCTATCTCATCAAGAAATCTTAAATCCATGTCCCGGAAATTGAAATTTGAAAACTTTTAATGCTGAAAATACTCACGGTTTCTGGTCTAACTCTGGGTTAACAGAGTACTCGCCGTCTACATGAGTGTAACTGTATGCTGAATTTTCCCATTCTTCCTCAGTCATGTCGAGCGATACCCTCGAATCAAGCATTCCTTCAAGGTGAATGCGACTGTTATGCAAATTCACACGGGTAAATATGAATACTTCAAATCGTTCTTACCAAGAGGTTGAAAGATGGCGGACTTTATATGATCCTCCCACGGTTGTCCAATCAGAGCCTGTGTTGCAAATGATCCAATCACATACAAGTAGTTGCTGTACTGATACTGCCTTCTGAATGGATACCTCACAGGAAAATGCTCCATCCGGCTGTCAAAATCTTAAAGTCAGAAGCCAAGTTACCCAGATTTACTCACTCCATGACAATTTCCCTTCGGCTCATATCCAGGCCAGCTGTTGACAAACCCCAGTAGCTGGGCATTCCTAGTTTGTGGGAGAACATATCTCTAATGCTAGCTTCCTCTGTCCTAAAGTCATCCTGCAAGTGAAACATATCGCCCAGGATGTCTTTCAGAGGAGTATCCCAAGTGACGTTCTGATTCTTGGATATAGCATCTGCGGCCAACGCTGTTGTGAAGGCTTTCGACAAAGATCCAATGTTGAAGCGGGTGTCGGCGGTGACCGGAAGTTGATTTTCCATGTCACGGAAGCCATAACCGGAAGTGAACGCGACTTCGCCATCTTTGACCAATGAAATGAACATGCCAGCGCTGTCTCTGCATTGCATCAAGGCTGAGATGAAACTGTTCAACTTTTCTTCTTTCTCTTCATCCCAGTTTTTGTGTGTCTTTGTGTGTATTGGGATGCTCACCGTGAAAGAGACGAACAAGATGAGGACGGCCGTGAGGGTGAACAGAATTCCTTGCATGGTGGGTCATGCAGTTCTGGAAAGAAAATTTAGTATTGGGAAATATATATATATATGATGTAAGTCATGTAACGCCAAGTTTTACCTGGGCTCCCAAAAAATCGTTATTAATTTGTTCATCAATCTACGTACCTTAGAGATTTATCAGCTCGAAAAAGAAACGTGGGAGCATTCAAAGATGTTTGCCCCTTATCGCAAGCTATAAAACAAGCATAAACGTACAGTGTATCGTGGAAATCAAGCCAAAACATGCGGCCATTCCACAGGATGATGATAAAAACTGTAACACTGATAAAATTGCATTCTTGAAGCTGCCTATCGTTCCAACTGACCAATCAGCGACCGTCACGCGCTGCTGCATGTTCCTTGCACATATCTACGATTATCACTAATCGGCGTTACATTTTCATTAACAGATGCGCTTTTTAACGCCGCATTGCATAGAATCAAGTGAAACGCCATAACGAACCCAAAAGGGTCGGGTTCGACCCACAACCATGATTGGACCCCATTTTCACCGTCGATAAAGGAAATTATCATTCCAATATTTTTGTTTTATCCATTTAAAACTATGAAACCTACTCACTGAGCACTGAAAATGATGACATTCCCATAGCTAACAGTTCTCCAAACTTAGATTTACTGACAACCAGCGCTGTAGTCGGGTCGTATGCTGCTATTTGGCCAAACCTTTTCGTGTTGGGTTCGTGATTTCAAATGCATGCTTCGGTTAGGCTAGTATCTTCCAATCACTCATACTTCTACATACTTCGGCAAATATATTTGTATCCATTAAGTTACCTTATAGGATCAGTGCAACAGCGTTGAACTTTCAATCCAAGGGTAAAGGGTTTGATTCCCCTGGGTGACTCTATACATGTGTATACCAACGCACAGTCTCTTAGGTCGGGACATATGATGTGGACGTTATAACCAACGAAATAAATATTTGTGCTTTATGGCCAGCACTTAATTTGAGCACATCAGTGGATATTGCACAAAATGAATTATTTATTTAAACCACTCAAACTTAATATGACTGTCAATCCATAGAATTTTTATTTTTTTATTTTGATATTATAATAAGTCAATTCGTCTCCTTTTGCGTTATCACTTCCAGCCAATCACCCTATATATTATGGTGCTATCATAAAAAGTCAACAATACTCAATGTTTTGATGTCAAATGGAAATAGAATACTCACCACACAGGCGTGGGGTCGGAGAGGATGCCTGGCAGGGTTGTCTCAGAATCATGTCCTCGATGATGTCCTCCCATGTTGTGGAACTCCATCCAGATGGATGTTGGCAGGGGAAATCGCTCAATTGAAGATCCAAACCTGTGCGTATTTGCTTCAATCAAACATTGCTGCAGCAACAATCCAGTGGATTCTCCTTCAGATATAACCTATTCACTGATGGCGTGAACTGGGCGATGTCCGGTAATGTTGTGAGGCGGTTGTCGGATAGATATAAGCCGGTTAGTTTGATCAAATAACTGAGTTCCTCGGCTGTTATCGTTGTAATTTCGTTTGAGATCAGATTAATGGCGGTCAGTGTGTTGCTCACTTCGTGTAAATCGGGAATGGACGTCACTTTATTCGAACTTAGATTAAGCCATTCTCAATGGATGTGATGTCGTTCTGATCTAGTAAGAGGTGAGTAAGATCTGGGTGCTTATCGTTGAAGTCGGTTCGTCGGATCCTTGTGATATCATTACCGTCGAGACATAGACGAGTGACATCCGGTGCGATATCTTCATGAACACACGTCAGATGATTGTCATCAAAATTTACTAATTTCCCACAAAGCCTTTCCTCGAAGTTCGCCAAGCAGACGAACAGCCAAAGCAGGTGACGAATCTCCATGATGGCGAATGAAAGAGGAACGCTGCAACTGTCTCTTTTAAGATCATTGCTGGGTGCCACGAGACCACTTTGATTTGTTTGTGAGTCGCTTAGGAACAAAGCAAAACTCACAAAATTTTTGTGCTAATCATCGGAATTATCACCTCAATCAGAATTCAAAATCAGCGTGTGTTTTTGCAGTTTTCCTGAACGGAGGAAATAGGATATTAATGCATCATCCAAAATCTGCTCCGTAATATTCAAAATAAATTTATGAAACAACAAAAGCTTAGAATAATTGAATGAAATTATAGAGACCAAACAACAGGACTCGTTTCGTGAGAGCATCCGATCAAGTCCAACTTCATCAAAAGATCGCTATTATTAAGAAGTATTATGCAAGCATTTCTTCAAAAAACACCATCACAAATTCCTAATGGGGCAAGGTGAGGAGAATTCAGAGGTATTGAGTGCGGATTTGAAGAGAGCTCCGTGCTCTTCTGGAATTGGCGATTAATGCATGGCGAATAAATACTTATATGAATGCAATACCAGTTCAGTGCAATACCACAATAATGCGCAATCTCTTATGCAAGATTATTATGTAATATTGATTATGTAATTGGTAATGACGTATTTTTCATTCAAATTCAATTTGGAATGTGACGTCAGAACTGGAAAATGGTTTGCACCAGAGACGCTTTGTTCCACGAGATCTTCGACGTCGTCTCGTCCTATTTGTCAAGTGAAAATAAATTCTTACGCGTAATTATTTCGTGAATGTTTAACAAGAAAACAATCAAACAAGTCAACAATCAAAACTCGCAGTATTTTAGCTGAAGCGGAAGCTGTTCAAGGGGGGCGTCATACTCACAGATCTTATCTTACATTCCTCGCTTAATTAATTCGAATTTTTAAAACACCTAATGCTACAATTAATTCTTATAAATATACTATTAATATTATAAATGTCTTTACAGTGATAAAAGCAACACTTTCCGATTCGACCTTTATCCACGATATATGTCGATGTTTGGATTTTTTTATTTTTTTATTTTATTTTTTTTTGCTGTCACTTAGAGTTAAATAATATTATTTTGCTGATAATATTTTTTTTTTTAATCCACAGAAAGCAGATATTAATATGTGGTGAACATGTATTCAGAAATGAAGATCATTAAAACGGGGATTCTTCTCACTTTGGCCTGTAGATTCTGGAATCTAGTGCACAGCCTCAAATGCGTGACCTTCTAATCTTGGCTGCAAAAAAAAAAAAAAAAAAAGTCCTTAAACGTCTAAACTGGGCGTGCTGTGCACCCTTTCTGCTGATCCCATCGAGATGCCAGTCTGATTCAAGTAAACAACTGTACTGCAGTCCGTGTCCACCATCGTTGACCTAGATCTCTCCACCATGGTGGCTTGTGGCTAAAAAATTACAACATTGCGCTAGAACACACTATTTATAGTCGAGTAATCAATATAAGAAGAGGCAGAGGTAGCTGCCCCTGGGAATCTCTGTAAATTGGAGAAGTTTCACGAATTCAAAAATAGCATAATTATGTAGTGCAAGACTAATGACAAATTGAAATTATAACAATAAAGATACTGTTTTCCGTTAAAAACTATTAAACCTACCCACTGAGCACTGAAAAGGATGATAGCTTCTTAGCTAGCAGTTCTTTAAACTCAGATTTACTGACAACCAGCGTTGTAGTTGAGTCGTATGTTGCTATTTGACCTTGACGTGTTGCGTCAGAGTAAACCAAAACCATTTTGATTTATTCGTTTGATTTCAAATACATGCTGTAATATTTCCCAATATTATTTGTTCATTGTACTTCGCCGATCATACTTGTATCCACAAACCACTTAATCTTAATATGACTGTCAATCCATTTAAATATGATTTTTATATTTAATTGAATTAAATTTGATTCCTTTTTCATTTGGTTTTTACTGCTCGTCAGATATATTTAGTTAGTTTGGTAGTAACTTCATATAGAACATGCACTCAATGTCAGGTACATGCAAAAGGTTTAGTCCAATATTAAATATAATAAAACGTTAATAATTAACTTAATTAGCAGATAATGCAATTTTCTTGGATTTTACTTTAATATGCAGACACTGCAAATCTAAACCTCAGTGTCTCTGTAATCATAGGGCTAATTGATTTTGAATCTTAGATTCAGTAAATATTACTAATACATGTATATCGGATTAATTTTTCCCCTTAGATTTTGCCACTGTGCATTTAGGCTTTGCACTGAAGAGCTTCCAGGAGAGCACTGAGATTTCACTAAATTTGCACTTGGTGATTTTTATAATTGATCGCACTCAGAGAAATCCCAAACAACAGTTTCTGAAGAAGTTATAATGCATTATTGAAGTGGTTGTCGCAACAGTCAATGAAATAAAATGGATGTTGCTCGATCTGAACGACCATCGTTTTCAGATATTTGCATCATTCAGCAATCCTTTATTTCAGAAGTTACGCTCTTTCAAACATCCGTTCAATTTCGATAAATAGGTTCAGCATTCAGCATCGATCTCTGTCCGTTAATATCTCATGACCAATTAATGCCTCCTTTATCGTCAATCTTCTTCGGAACTTTTGCAGTTTCATAAATTATTTCATGTTTTCCTCCAACCGATAACACAATGGGAATCAGGAAAACTTATACGAAGAGTTGTGCAGTGTTTCCTAGCAACCCCCAAAACAAGCAATGAATGTCAGACTCGTCTCGTGGCAACCAGCGATGACCTTAAAACAGACAGTTGCAGCGTTCCTCTTTCAGTCGCCATCATGGAGATTCGTCGCCTGCTTTGGCTGCTCGTCTGCTTGGCGAACTTTGAGGAAAGGCTTTGTGTGAAGAAAGCGCATCTACATCGCAAACATCTGACGTCTGTTCCTGAAAATATCGCGCAGGATGTCACTCATCTATACCTCGCCGTTAATGATATCACAAAGATCCGACACACCGACTTCAACGATAAGTACCCATATCTTACTCTCCTCGTACTAGGTGAGAACGATATCACATCTATTGAGAGTGGTTGCTTCAAAGGAACAATTATAGTATGGCTTAATCTACGTTCGAATAAACTGACGTCCATTCCCGATTTACACGAAGTGAGCAACACACTGACCGTCCTTGATCTGATCTCAAACGAAATTACAACGATAACAGTTGATGAACTCAGTTATTTGATCAAACTAACTGGCTTGTATCTAAACGACAACCACCTCACAACATTACCGGACATCGCCCAGTTCATGCCATCATTGAATGAGTTATGGCTAAAGGAGAATCCACTGGACTGTTGCTGTAGCAACGTTTTGCTGAAGCAAATACGCACAGGTTTGGATCTTCAATTGAGCGATTTCCCCCATAGTGGAGTCTGTTAGCTCGGAAAATGGGGCGAACCCTGCAAAAAGATGATGAAGCTACCAAAATTTCAGAAAAACTACTAATATGTATTACGATTAAATTTTTTTTCGTTGTGTGTTAAACGAGATCGATTATAATGATTTATCGATCATTTACTGGCGATATTTACCGAAGCGTATAATTTCGAGATTATTGTGACGTCATTGAGCGTTTCGACCAATCATGTAGCCCCATTCGCCACGTGCGTGTAAACATGTTTCGATATCTAACATTCGTCTGTCATCCACGTTATTTGGCCGTCTATTTGCATGAATATGGTAAGTTAGACATCCCTTCAATTTTATTTGGTTTAAAATGAAATATGTGATTGATGGAGCACGCTTTTAAATCAGTTGAATCATTAAGAAAAACCCCAAATACGGGTACATGTATTAACTCAATTATGAGTGACAGTCATGAGCTGCATGACTACGACACTCGAATATCAATCATTATGATTATCGGTATTACTGGATATGTCATTACTATTAATCAGCATGCAGCGTCTGCTCTCTGCTGTACATTCAAATAAATATTCAACAAATAAAAAGCAAAACCCATACCAATTAAAGAACAAAATAACCGAGAAACTAACGTAGTAATTATTTTTATTCAGAGTCCAATCATGATTAACAGTTTCTCATGGAATGACACTATCAAATAACAGACAAAGTGAATAGCAAATTGTAAAAATGAAATCCTGTTTAATATAACTGATGAAAATAATTGAGTAATTCACTGAAATAAAATGTTGACAGAAAATATATTTTACCGTAAAGTGAGTATTGTTTAGTTTTGTTTTTCTGGGCTGCAGCGCAGCACAACGGGAAGCAAACCTCAAGGAAATATTGCATGTGTAACCTATTATGTGGGCATTATGAAAATGAAAGCAATAAATGAAAGATTGGTGTTTTAAATAATTAACCATTCATTGATGAATAAAAAAATAAAAACATGTAAAATATGTGAGTAAAATTTAAAAAAATGATGATCAAAGGTACATGTAGTCATAGTTAAGAGTGCATCATAAATCCTAAAAGCAGATCTTTTTCTCAAGTAGTAACATAAAAGCATGTATTTGCTGGTATATTCCATGGCAAAGTGCTCATGAATATCAAGATTTCAGGATATCTGCAAACGCAAAAAAATATTGCTTCGACTTAATTAGCACACGCTGCATTCAAAAGATATTTCCACCATGTACTTAGGTCTAGAGCAGATGACTTGGGTCTTCATGTCATTGAGTTTGCAGCATTTCTGAAACAACTTCTGGTGTTGATTATGTATCATCAGCTTGAATGATACCAGTTGCTGTCCTGGAAGTGCGTGCACTTATTCAGAGGAGCGATGCTTGGGCTGAAGCCTCCGCTTCAGGGTCATCAAGTCAAACTGAAATAAAGTAGCGATACCTCATATGAATTTATTTAGATCATGGCTAACAACATGTATTTTTTAATGGAATTAGAATTAATGTAAGATTTCTCTAAACATCTTATAAACTGATAAAGGGCTGCATAGGTGTTTCATGGAAGCAGAGCATACTGGTAAGACATCCTGTGGAACCCCTTCAATCGCTGCACTACACCATTCCGTGATTGCCATCTGACAAATAGCCAGCAACCGCTTGTGTGGAAAGGTTAACTCAACTGAATTATATGCTTACCAGTCCGTCAAATCTTTTTGCATTCCTACAGAGGGGCATCACTAGGCCCAAAGCCTCTAGGTCATAGTTTTTCTCAGAAAAAAAATCACAACGTCCAATCAGGACCTTTCAATGACATTATGAATTTGCTTCCTTCTCTATATAATGTGAACTGATGATGCATTATAAATGCTGATTGTTCATATCTATGCATTAGTTATGCATTACTTACTACGAGTATGGCCCTCATAGTTACTTGTAACACGTGAAGAAAGTAAAACATTGTGTTGTTACTGTAACAACTGTTGTATAATAATTATCATGTGATTGATGTTTTACTTAATGGCAAAATGCTGCTTTTATAGTGTTAAGACTTTTAAGTATAACATCAATCTTCAAAAATACTTGTCAAACTTCAAATTAAAAAAGTAGTTATTAATAAACTGCAACTTCCAACATTACATTGTCGTTAGTTTGTTATTTTTGATGTCACTGACTGACTGAGTGACTGACTGAATGATTCAGGTTTGAACTGGAATATATAATTCGCTGGACCGTTATATATACCGTATATTTCGATTGTCAATTCAATTAAAGAGTCTGTGATTGTCACCGAGACTGAATAACAGTGAGCATGAGACATTTCACTGAAGTTCAACTTTATTCAACACTACAGCAGTGTTTACGTTCTCGTCAGCTGAGTCAGCGCACATGCATGAGTTGGAATTACACAGGTTTAGCTGTTTACAGTGAATGATATCTCTCAAAATCCTATCACAAGTGTCGGGGAATGATTTGTGGATACCTTTGAATCAAGCATGGTGCTATTATACTCACCAGATTAACTGAAAGCTGCGGAATAACATTTTACAACAACTTGAACAAGTCGCGTAGGCCATTTTCAATTGAAACGGACTGTCGAAAAAGGTGCTTCGTGATTGGTCGAAAATGGACGGGATTCGCTCATAATGGCGTTGACGTCATGATGACGTTATGATAATCTCTAAAAATGAACGCGCCATGAACTTATTGAAATCCACCTCGTTGATGACTCTAATGTACGAAATAATTAATCATAATAGCTAATATTATATATTTTAAAGGTTTGGTAGCTTCATCATAAAATGCAGGATCATTCAGCTAACAGACTCCACTACCATTGTCTAACGAGCAGACGACGCCACAGCACCAGTCTGTCTCGTAGATCGTGGAACTCATCTTCAATTTTGAAGAGGGAAGTGAGCACGCTAAAGAAAATAGTCCAACATTCGTGCTCGTGTTTCAAATGTAATTCGACATTTAAATGTTATTAATGCGTATTTGAAAAACTGATAGATATATTTATGATTAGACACATTGTATTAATTTTTTTTAATTTGATTCCT
>KB292828.1:19498-30405 GCA_000328365.1 Capitella teleta | reverse complement strand
GACACGGTAAGTATTACGAATCTTTAGACTGGCACAATTGAACTAGGCTATACAAAAATATGCAACATGTAACCAAGTATATATTACATTTACCAACGAATAAGTAAAACTGATGCTTTAGAATGTACCTTTCTGGTCGAGCCTCATTATACGTAGCTTTTGATGGGGACTGTCATTGTACGTTGCAATTACCATGGAAATATACACCCGGAAATCTCCGCATCGTCGTTCCAAGGCCTGATATATGCCGCGTAACGCTTGTCATAATATTGTATAGCTCGCTTATCGTTATGAGATCATCAAAGCAAACGTTCTGAAGAAAGACTGATTTCTTGATATTGAAACCCCAGAAATCGCCGTGATTTAGAGCGTGCGTCGCTGGCGAGTCGTGATGGTCACAAAACATAAAGCACCGAGAGTGCCGCCAAAGGCATCGAAGTTCCCCTTATGGTGATACAATAACACAAAAGGACACATTGGCTGTACGATGCTGCCCTCCAACGGCAGATGTCGCAGTTGCCATCGGCGGTTGAATTGGGAGCAACGCAGGTCACGAGAAACATTTCCCGACCGCTTCTTCGTAATGTCAAGTTGAATTAATGTTATAGAGGGTTCTTTCTATGATGAGGATATCCTACGGTGACATTGGTCCTAATTAAAAGGTAATATCTAAACATGAGGCTTAATCTGCATTTAGCCCAGTGAGTTAACTGAACCGCCGAAGATCAGACAGTAATTTGATGGCTTTAGTTCTTAATCCTTATATTTTAAATAATACATCTGTGTAAATATTATGCACACGTATTTCTGCATGATTGTGCTCTTGTACTAATATCAATGAGGATTTCGTATCTCTTTTACCAGGTAATTGGTATTCATGGCGGATTGAAACCAGATTACGTAATCCCGGATTAAATCCGATTAATTCCGATATATACATTACCTTTGCGTGTATCAAAATGATCTCTACCTGTGTCTCTGGCGCATAGTTAGTTATAATTTGTTAATAATTAAATAATAAACAGTATGATCACAACAATAACATAATAATATTCATATGAAGTATGATAGCTTAAATTGCTGAATCGAAATATTTGTTCTCATCTTAATCAACAACCTTGACTATAAGGGGGAAATTATATTTAGAATCACAACGACAAAATATAAGATATGACACACTCCTAGTATGTTGAAGATTCAACCTAAATAAAACTATAACATACCAAAGCAAACAATTCCATGCACACACCTATTAACCTATTAACCTATTAACCTTGCACAAAATATACCTTTAAATCAAAATATTATTCGCACGAGGTATATAATTGGTGACCTAGTTTTTCCAGGTAATTAATTTGTGTATGCAGGACACCGGGAGGCATGCATCACTGATAAAAGTTGTACGACTAAGAGTGCATTTCCTTGGCGCGGAAGATCGTCACACATTTGTAATCAGGACAGGTAGCAAGATTATCAGACGATTAAAGAGTGGGCTCTTTGGTGCATCCACTCAGTAAACAACATGTGGCTGCACCTGCTATTACTGCTTTGTGCTTCAGGTGAGTCATTAATTGCTACTTGTTAATTGTCAACCATACTTAGATGTGTTGATGCACCCGGTGTTTTGATGAAATTGTTGTAGAGTAAAGTTGTAAACAGAATTATCTTGTATTTTGTGTTCTGGTTACGCTGGCACTGTATGATATTAATAGTTATTAAAAGTATTAGATAATTATTGGATATGGTGATATCAATTAATTGTCGATTTATATTCTAAATACCATTGCCTAAAAGTGATTTTCCCATGCTCTATGGTGTGATATATACAGAGTAGGCCAAAAGTAGTCTATATTTACTCTATGTTGAAAACAAACTCTAAAATTTGCTGAAACGTATCAATTATTTCAAAAAATAATGGTATGAATTGACTATGTCATTCTTCGCCCATTTATGCAAATAACTAAAGTATAAAGTCAATTTTGAATGAGAGAAGAGCATTTAAATGCGAGTGGTGATTGATCGCGAAGAGAGCAAAATCAGATGAGCCCCTGAACGAACATTAAGGAATGTCATCTCTTGTATGGCGCTTCAATAAAAACTCTCTGCTTTGCTTTGATTTTAGGGATAAACATTAGTGCTACTGTCATGACAATAGCACTCTCAAACAAAACAATATTACCAGAGTGTTGCCTTAATTATGCGTTCAATCAAGCTTATCCATGTTCCGGGGCCCTGTTTGCCGCCAAAAGTGGAAATATCGCGAAACGATGAATGCAATCAATTAATTCAGATAAATCGGCATAAATGTTGATGAAATTGGAATAAAAATGATAAGAATAGCAGCATGACATGTTAGACTAACCATACCAAGTATTAATTTCTCTTATTTTTGTGTGATATTTACATTGCGATATGTTTTGTGACACTTACTCAGAAATTCGTAGCACCATTGAAAAGCATTGAGATCTTTAACACTCTGTATAATGAGTTCTGCACTAAAACCATCAGCATTAATTTGCTTTTATTATTTTCCTTTCTCAATGGGTCATTTGCATTCAGTCTATAAATAAATGTCAACAATCAAAGAAATCAATCAAACTTCATTATAAGCACACAATGAAACAGTGTGTTTAGCAAAATGCTAGCACCTACTGTGATTAATTTGCACAGACATTTTGTCAAAAGGAACCGAGATGCTTTGAATATTCGTGTATTTCTTAAATAGAACGTATAAGCCAACTCACGTAACTCCCTGTACCTGCTTATTAATTTCAATCCTATTGGATGAAGTGCAGAACTATACTGTTCAGTTATATTGACGTATCAAGTCTTTGATAAGAGACCTGTTTTTGGCTGCAGAGGCTTGAAAGCAGCTCGAATATAGCCTAAAATTATATCAATATGATTAATCTAATATTTTTTTCTTGGTGTACGACCTCTAAGCGCGCCACCGATTAGCTCCGATTTGGGTATAGAAAAATTGTATAGTTCAGCAATTATGGATGATATTAAAACCATTTGAAATTTCTGATCGATTCCATGCCAATAGCCAACGAAAAAAAAAAATATATTGAGCTTGCATTTACAACAACAAAAACGTGTTTGTTATCAGCCCCACGACTCAGTGTACAAATTAGAAACACGGATTTTTGCCGTGGTATTTTATGTGCTATGAAAATACAATGTATTTTCTCTTAAATTAACGAGGCATAGCAATATATGATTTTAAATCAATAATAATTACAACTATAATAAATAATAAAATCAAGAAGAAACATATCGTTGCACAAGAGATCCGATTTTTAATGTCTATGCATCTTTTTTTTACATTAATTACTTCCCTGTTTACAGTTTAATCGTCTCCTTTGATTCTCGTGTTATTAATTGAAACTGTAACGGAATGTAATAAAATATATATACATATATAATAGATGAAACACTCAAACGTCATTTAAAGTACTTTATCAATTGGTTGACGTTATCCAAGTACACTCGCTTTGATATATTATTTACGACCTACATGTCAATACGTGCAAATCGTTCATCTGGAGTCATTAACCGGAAATGCAATCCCGTTCTGAATCCAATAAATCGACGAATTCAACACCTGAGCAATGTATCACCAATGTTGAGCTTTCTCAACAAGATAAAATCACCAATTCAATCCTACAGGAGATGCAAATAGTGTGACTAAGATTGTATATTAAATAGCCAAGAAGGAAGAAGGTACTGGATGCCCATCAAATGGGTCATTTCTATGCATCTTTTTCTTTCACAGGGGTTGAGGTAAATCCACCTGTTGGTGCTTGCTGATCAGATCCAGTGGCGCCAATGAATTGACCCTTTAACCTTTGTCACCGCAGCCAGTAAGATATACAGGGCTAATATATGTACATCACTTATTGGCATCGAAATTTGGTTGTTTTTCTCGATTATTTTGTCGCAAAGTTTGTCTGCCTTTGATATCGTCTTCAATCATTCAAATGCTGTCGCCATAGTGACCAACCGCACTTCCGGTTCTAAATCCGTCCGCATTTGAGCCAGAGATGCTCAGACACTCTTTCATTAATTTGCACCAATGACGAAAACAAAAATAAAAGTTCCCTTTAAAACACAGATTTTATTCTTTAAATTAATTAACTCGGCATAAACTCTTATCCTAATATTATATCGCAGCATATCATATTGCACGAGTGCACCGCGATATTTTCTTATATATATTCGATATATTTTTATTTTGAACTTGATAGTGCATGTATATATCGAAGAAGTAAAAGTAGTATAGGTCAGTGAGCACTATTTTTGTATGTAATATCACATTGTGCACGTCTCCATTTCGAACTTTGAAATCAAAACGCGTGTCCGAAAGCAGAGCTACTTGATAAGACTAAAAGGAAACAACTTGTGTTGCTCACAACAACAAGTAAGCCACTGCGCAGTTTGAGATTCATCTTCTTCGAGGCATCTCATTTGATAAATCTTCTATGAAACAATCAAGAATTTACAACTACAAATAAAATCGGCCTCTTTATCTAATTATAAACCACAAAACATGACCTAATTTGTTGTTTTGAAAATATATTCCTCTTATCGAAGATTTGAAGCACACACAGATAATTCATACTCATCATTCGAGTACTTAATTTATTGTTTAACGATATTTTCGTTGGTACTTTAAATTTTACGACGAGGTCTATTTGATATATTTATCTGTTGTTAGTACAAGTACAAACTCCTCACCCCTTCAAAGACACAATGATTATTAGTTCAGATCAACAGGAGCTTTTAATAGGGATGTGCGGGTGTCGGCCTCCGAGATTCGATATTCGTCTATTGACGTTTTCGGATTTTATGTTTATGTTTATTTCATTTTATGCTTTTCTTTACACAGTGGCATTCATCATGTAGATAAATTGGGGGCCTCATTCATTAGCCGAGCGCAACGTCCCGCAGTCATGAGAGGTTCTCTCGTGGCCAGAGGCACCAACCGTTTCTTCCCCAAGGAACGAGGACGGCTGCGCAGGAGTTGGTAGTGTTGTTATATCAACGGTCTCAAAATGATATGATCGGCATTTATTTACCTTATTCGTCATCGTATTTGATTGTTAAATACACACTGTAGGTGCACCTATAAGTGCTAAGCCACTGATCAGATCCATTGACACAAATGATTTGACCTTGTAACGTGCAGAGGGTCCTGGGTTCGATACATGGTTGGGCAACTTGCCAGGGTCGACTTTTGCGACCTGAAAACCCTCATGTTTACCACAGCATGACACATTGCATAGTTTCGAATTGTGGTACCTGGTTGGACAGTGAAGGATATTTATGTGTGCTCGATTAAGCTGCGCTCGCTTGTTTGCTCTCTGGGGAGTGGAGTTTGTGTTGGTGTGATGGGTTCAATAATCAGGGGAAGTATTGTGTAAGTCAGAGAGTCGGACATTGTCTGTGATCTAGACTATAAATCCACTTTACTTTACATTTTACATTACATGGAGGAAAATATCAGAGTAGTGTTGCGCCGTTTTGGGCAGCAATTCCAGAATACATAAGCAATGAACCAATACTTTTTCTTTTCTTTTTTTAATTCATGGCATAAAAACGACAACAGTGAATAATAAAAGGCATGGCTCACAAAATAAAATATTTACATCAAAAAGAATACATAATTATTTACTTTGCATTTGTTTCAGGGCTCCTGGCATTATCCAACAATGATGCAATTGACTACTTAGCAGAAAACTTAAAGGTCAAATATGACGTCATTGACAACATGAACATTGACGATGGATTTTCTGCCAAAGTCACACTGACCAACACTGGCGACAGAGACATTATGGAGAAAGATTGGGAGCTTTATTTCAACAATATTCGCATGATCGAACCCGACAAAATTCATCCAAATGGAATCGAATTTGGAAGCTCCGGTTTGATGGTGCACCATGTTAATGGGGTTCTCTTCAAACTGGTTCCCAAGGCTGATTTTGGGGGCTTCAAGAAATCGACTCCTGTGGAAGCTGTGTTTACGTCGTCAGCCTGGATGGTCAGTTCCTATTTATTGATAGAAAGCAACAAAAAAAACAAACAAACAAAAAAAACATGCTCAAGAGACCAATAAACAAGAGCATAGTGATCAAACCTAAATGTGACCATTATCATTTATTACAGGTAGCCTACACTGATGTGATGCCAAACTGGTACATCACTGCTCCCGAAGGAACTCCAAAGACCATAGAGGCCACGAAAGGAGAGGAGTTAGGATTTGTTGGTCCTATCAACAAAGAAGAGCAGTGGAAACGCAGCAAGCTTGACCAGTATGACCCTTACAATAATGGCGATAGGATTTCCATGAAACCAGTCGACCATGGGGAAGCTCCCATTCCTATTATACCAACCCCTTACAATATGGACCTCTCTAAAGATACAACCGTTCATATTAACCGAGACGAATGGGTGGTTGTCAAGGGAAACGAGCTTGATTTTGAAACTCAGTACCTGTCAGGTAAGAATCGCGATCTAAGTTTGCAAATCTGTAAAAAAAAACTTTTAAAAAAAACATTCCATATTTCAGAGAAACTTGGTATTGATCAAGTGGATAAGCTACCATCTGGGAAATCTGGGATAATGCTTGAAGTTTCTGATTTTGTCTCTGGAGATCCCATTAATTCAAACATGAGTGGAGCCTACCAGATGGCCATCGAAAGCAGTGGCATTTCCATAACTGGAGTGGATGCAGCTGGGGTGTTTTATGGGGTGCAAAGTCTCGTGGCACTTTACGAAGGGGGAGATTCAAGCAGAATTCCGACTGGCACCATCATTGATTTTCCTAGATTTGAGTATCGAGGGCAGCACATTGATATTGGCAGGAACTTCTTTGGGAAGGATGACTTAATTCGAATTGTTGATGCCATGTCCATGTATAAGCTAAACAAGCTTCACTTGCATGTCACCGATGATGAAGGGTGGAGATTGGAGATACCTGGGCTTCCTGAGCTAACTGAGGTAATTTGTGCGTCAAGATATCAATTATTAAGGATTTCATTTCATACAGGTTGCAAGTCAAAGATGTCATGACATGACTGGAATGAATTGCATTATGCCTCAGCTGGGGTCTGGGCCTAGGGATGATACTGTAGGTAGTGGTTACCTCACAGTCGCCCAATACAAGGAGCTGTTGGAGCACGCCAATGACAGACATATTGAGGTCAGTTGTATGGTTATTAATTGATTACATTGATTATAACATCAATGTCATCGATAGGTGATCCCGGAGTTTGATGTACCTGGGCACGCCCATGCAGCTATCCACGCCATGTTAGCCAGGTACCACAAGTATAAAGAAGCTGGTAATATGACAGGTAGGTCCACAATGGACAGCCCAGATGTTACATAATAATTGGTTCATTCTTAGCGGCCGAACAATACCTACTGACTGACCTCAATGATACGTCTGAATACCTGTCCGTGCAGTACTTCACCGACAATGCTATCAACCCATGCATGCAGTCGACATACGACTTCATGGAGCATGTTATTACAGAAACCATAGAAATGCATAAAGACATACAGGTGCCTGATTAATTAGCATATATCGCACAGGGGCATCTTCTACTCAATGCTTGATTGCAGCCTTTGAAAGCTTTCCATTTCGGTGGTGACGAGCAGCCACCGGGAGCATGGACAGCATCACCTAAATGCGATGAAATGGACATTGATACTCAATACCTGAAGGCTGACTTTGTCTACAAATTGTCCGAGATAGTCAAGAGGCACGGGCTTGAGAAAATATACGGTTGGGAGGACGGTCTGATGAACGGTGAAACGCCTTATAATCGGTGCGTATGTTAAAAAGATATATCCGAGGTCATTCGAGAATGTTGTCCATTTCAGGTCACGTATTGTCAATGACCATGCTTTGGCCTACTTCTGGGACAACGTCTGGGAATGGGGTCGAGGTCAAAGGTCATACATTATGGCAAATGCAGGATTTCAGGTCAGCAAATGAATAACCGAACCACAATGAAATATGCCACAATGGCCAAACATGTCAAAAATGTGACGATTTCTAATTGAAAAACCAAAGAAAGTAATGTTGTGAACCTCATCCAGGTTGTACTCTCCCACGCCACTCACCTGTACTTTGATCATCCATACGAGCCTGACCCAAATGAAAGAGGATATTACTGGGCGACCCGCATCATACCCACTCAAAAGACACACTCCTACGCCCCAGACAACATCTACGAAAACATGTTGGTCGATGGCAACGGAAGTCCCATTAACCGTGACGACATTTGCCAGAAGTACGGCTGTGTTCCCCTTGAAGAGGATGCTAAACATAACATTGTTGGTCAGTATTCATCGATCTACTTAGTTTTTCTCCATGCGCAGTCCTTAATTCACAGGTATGCAGGGACAAGTATGGGGTGAAACCATCAGAACCAGTGCTCAGTTGGATTACATGGTTTTCCCAAGACTTCTTGCTCTCGCAGAGAGGGCGTGGCACAGAGCCGACTGGGAAAAACTAGGAGAGGGTATTGAGCGGGATGAAGCCAGGGATGAGGACTGGGATAACTTCGCAAACTCCCTCGGATATCGAGAGTTATCCCGGCTGGATGCCTTAGGGGTCTCGTACCGTATACCCCCTCCCTTTGCATCGTATGTCAATCCAATCGAAAGGATACACTATTCTAAATAATTATATGATATCGTTTACAGTGTAGAAGCCTCGGGTGAACTTGAGGCTTCTACTGAGCACCCTGGATTGCCCATTGACATCAAGACTGATATTGATGACACGTGGGTTCCATACACAAAGGACATGGTTCTCTCTCCATCAGTTTCCACAGTGTTTCTCAAGTCGAAGTAAACATCAATTTTGATGATTCACGGTCATCAGCTATCATATATTTCCAGATCTACTGATGGCGCTAGAGAGGGCCTGACTGTTACATTGGACGTTTCCATCAGTGGATCAGCGCACGTGACTGTCAGCTGTGTCTTGCTTCTTCTGACATCTGTCCTGGCATTATTGAAATGAGGATGATCAAAGGATGAACCAGTGCACGGTCTTCTGTCCACTCCCGTACACGAGAGACATCTGTCTTTGTTTCTCTCGTTCCATAATTGGCATACCCCAGGTGTATAACATTATAAGTTTTTAATACTCCAGAAAGCAAATAAACAACATAAATATTTAAACCAATTTTAGAAATTACAATTATTATTTGATGGAGTCACAATTTGCTGTCAACATACATATAATTATAATATAATTATAATATAATTATAATATAATTATATACAAAAGGACAAAAGAAATGCCTGTGTTTGAGAATAATACCAAATAAATGACCACACCATACGAACGGTCAACGCCACCTGTTGAGCCATTTCGGGGCAACAATGAATCAGCAATGGGGGTACGTATTGTGCTGCGCTCACTTCTGGCTGTACGTTCCACATGTAACCACACATAACGTTCGCCTAACGTTCTATATATGTTTATTATGCTATGGGGAAATTGGTATAATTGAGAATGAGATAATGCTAATATGTATATACGTTGCTAGTCAACAAGCATAACCGTAATTAACTCTTCTTTCTTATTTATCTAATCCTGCCAGAATCAGGATCTTTGTTAAATTTTTTAATGAAAAAATAGATTTTCACTTTATAAGCACATATTATACATTTAACAGGGACCAAAGATGACGAATCACAGATGAGGGATTAGGATAACCGAACTGTCTTAAGGGTGATATCAGCATGCTGAACCCATATCAGCATGGTTGCATCGTCTTTTAGTTCGTTACTTGTTTGACTCAATGGTAATGGGATTGAACTTTCAATCCAAGGATATGTGGTTCGATTGCCATGCATGCTCAATCATCATAATTTTGACCACTCTCTCGGAATGATAAGCTCCCGTTGTTATGAACCCAATGTGTTGAAGAACTTGATATCGACCGATATCAGCACGGATCATCATGCTGATACGATTCAGCATTGGAACGATTATCTACTATGCGCATTATATACATTTATAACACTATTACAGGATGACGCAAAAACATGTGAATGAAGCTTGTCTCTTTTGATTATAATCAATATCATAACGGGCTTACCGTCATAACGGGATGTCGGCACAAATTGAGCTGCTCATGGCTTTAGAGAAACAGCCATGACATCATTCTAACCAATGATATGGACTCTATAGATGGACTATTCCTATTGGCCAGTGTATGTCAACGGCGCTGAGACTATCGGAAGTAGCAAGCAAAAGGAAGTGGCACTGTACTTTTACAGAGTTTGAGTAGGTCTACGGTAGACTACCTATTCCGCATTTCTGATTGGTTTACGCATTACCGTATTGCGCGCGTAAAAAGTTTGTTCTGATGGTGATATCATAACGCACTTTTCCATTCAACACTTCCGGCGTCTGGCTCTGTTGATCAATCGACTTTCGAAGATTTTCCCGATTGAGAGATCATGACACGTGTGTCGTTGTCAGTTGTTCAAACCGATATCACCACAATTCGCCAACAACCTTTCATCGGTAAATTTATAAATGATCATTCACATAATAATATATAGCTTCTCAAGCATCAGTGGCTGCACATCACTGTGACCACAGGGGGTCTTACCAGTGAGCGAGCAGATGTGGACAAAACTCAATGCAGTGAATGCTTTCTGTCTATATATATAATATCATATACTGTCTAGAAGGCTACATAGGCATTCCATGTATCCAGAGCCCACTGGTAAGACTCCCTGTGACTGTGACAGCTATACCTAGGCCCTACACCTGCAACTACAGTGTGAAGTGTTTGAAGAGTGAAGGATCCTCAGTATTATCCAGGTACGTGCTATATCAATAGTATGCAGATGGATATCCATTTAATTAT
>KB292828.1:4329-19448 GCA_000328365.1 Capitella teleta | reverse complement strand
ACATTCATTTGAAATTTTATTTTCAGAGATCCGATCAAGTTGACAGAATTATTGCTGAGGAGAACATAATTTATAAATTTGCTTTCACTGTTCAAGTTAGCAGTGAGCCATCATGTCTGGGTTCATCTCTAAAAATCCAATTCTATTACTTCTCCATTTTTATTTTTTTAACATGTTCACAATTTGCTTGAGAGTTCACTGTTCAATTTGAAAGAAGTATATCATTTTTAGTGCCTTTCAATTTTAATCATAATCAATTACTGATCCTAAAACCAAGATATTGCCTCAATGCATTTGTGATTTGCCATTTAATAGCTCATAAATAATCATTTAAATTTCTACCAATTCCACTTGATACAATTTTTCTCCTTTTACTTTTACTGCTTATATATAACAGTTTTCTTCTTTATAATTTATTTCATGTGTAACAACTTAATTGGATTTGGCTGTTAAAATGCATGCATTTTAAATTTATTTCCTTTATCTTTCCTTTGGCTTGTGAAGAATATCTTTCCTTTTCAACCCATACATTTGGAAAATTATGTTTATAGTATTATTTGATGTGTAACATGAGAAATCTCCCATGTTCAATTTGTGTGTAGACTGAAGAAGATATTTTTTACCCTTTTCAGATTTCTGTATCTGGAAATTTGAGAAGACTGCGGAAATGCGGAAATAATTAGAATAATGTTATTATTAATAATTATAGCACCTGATTATTCCGTCAGGGCCTATACTCAGGAATCTACCCTTTTAGAGAGAGAGAGAGACTTCATTTATTTTACTCGTGCTTCATATACAATGTGACAAATAAAGAAAAGAAAGGTAAATTAATCTTTAAATTTTAAAAATTGATCATGTATATCTCCTTATCATTCTGATGCCACTTACATTTCTTTTAAATGAATTGAAAAGTGCAAAACCTCTGAATTTAGCTCTGCAGAAAGTTCAACATTAATTGCACTCAATGGCCTTTTTTATGCATTCCATTATTAATCTTTTCTTCTTTAATTAATTTTTGTCCTACTGTCTTCAATTTGTTTTTCTCATTTCATAATTTTATCTGATCCCATCATCAAATAAATCTCATGGCTCTCATTTGATAAACAATCTCTCTCTCTCTCTTTCGCTCAACCAAAATACAGAAAAAAACACTGATTTTAAAATTAAAATAATACGTTTTTCTCTGAAATTTTAGTATCCTTTAATTTGACAAGTACTCGTCCTGTGAAATGTAATGCATTCTACAGAGAATTAGTATTTTATGTAGGCTGACTTGCAATGGAGAACGTTATGATTACCATTAAGCGAGAGCCATAACGCACCGGAACTTCACAGAGACTACCGCCAAAAGTCAATCTCGCGAGCATATTTTCAGAGCTGAATTCCTATTCGATGCTCCATCTGTATTACTCCACATCATTGATTCTAACACCCAGCGAAATCGTTCTTGGAGCTGTTTGTCTCCACTCTAATGGAAATGCCGTCATAATTTTAGTTGTTTATCTCCACACTCTTGCATAATGGAAATCCGTGACGTCACTGTTTCACCCGATGCTCTGCAACAATTTCCAATGCAGGATATCTTTCAGAGCTGGCACGTTATGACTGCCACGGAGCATTGTGTTTTTATCATCATAATGTGCAATGACGATGTCATCCTCAAGGATGTTGTTGACTGGATCGCTCTAAGCAGTTGCACTGCAACTGTACCCTCGGCCCTTATGTCTCGTTTTGAATTCAAATCATGTTATTTAATTTTATTACATAATTATAAAAATATTAGAAAATGACAAATGAGCATAGATAAGAATCACAAATGACGGACTAACATAGATTAAATAGTATTAATTAAGTGCATTTGAAGCTTCAAGTGGAGAAATAGGTGCAATTAACTCATTATTTCTTATTGCTATCCCTTCTTCTATTACAATTATAATTATTTACATCGTGTATTACTTTTTCGGTGTTCGGGGATCACATTCATACTTCTTATTTTGACCTTTGGTGTGTTCGTATATCTAACAATGTGGTCAAAAACAAGCATAATCTATTTTAGAAAATGCCTGAGTGTGTTATGATCGTCAAGTGCGTTATATTTGTAACATTGTACAGCCGATTCTCTTGCTTCGTGCTCGTATCCTCATGAGTGCATCGTGAATTTGGAGGTTCACATTTTCAGAGAAAAAAAAAGTATTATTGCAATCAAAATTGCTGATTTGTGTTATCACAGTAAGAATTGCAGATGCCGCACTCACGAAAACACCCTAACACATGAGCCACTCGCCCACTTCTGCAAGCATTTATAATTTGAGCTCTTTCTAGGCCCCCTTGCCGCTGCGGCGCTGCCAACAGCCACTTCTCTACCCTCTACCAGGGTTGAACCAAACCTATATACTCACAACCCCACATCGGCGAATCCTTTGAAGTTATTGCATTACTTGTACCCGTAATTGGTCAGCACCCACATAATCACTCTTCAGCCATACTTTCACTGGACCTTTAGCGCCCCCTTTTCTCTCTTGCTGCGTATGCTGATGCAGCCTTCCCTCCCTCTGTCCAGTCCCGGATGTTGTCCATTACATGCGTGGTCGTTATCTGTTCTTCTTGCCTGGTGCCTCTCCCTCTATGGCCGCCAGCAGAAGTCTTCTTCCTCTCCTCTTCCAATGCACGTACTTGGCATGTTTCATATGTCTCACTTCAGTAAGTATATAGCTCCTTAATTGTTCACAAAACTGCTGAAAGAGCTTTCCACTCGCTCACATTCACATCTGAGAGGTCTGCGAGCAGAAATTATGGACGATATCAATTTGAATGAAGTTTTTGACATTTTTGCAAAGCACCACCCAAGATGCTTGGACATCTTTCTCACATAACGTGACTGTTCGCATGCAACGTGTTCAACCTGTTTCCGCTTCTCCATAAACAAAAGGTTTATGCTGTACCAAAATGGCCCTTAATTAGTATCTATTAATACTTTAATTTATGCCTGCTTGGGTCCACTATCTTACAAACGACCCCTCTTTCATTGAAAGCTGGCTACATGGGCCGTGCCTGCGAGCAATCTAGGATACTAGTGCAAATCATTGTTCCAGGACGTTCAGAACTAATAGTGAACAGATGCACTGTTGATCGACTGATGTCTGATTCGGTTCTTATCGCACATGAGATGAAATAATCTTCTAGTCATTTGCATGCTGAGTGTGCGCAGATTTACTTATTCAAAATGAGAGCGATCGATAACTTAATTAACTTCATTGCCCGAAATCAACAGATTGAACACTGCTCGTCTGTTGAGCGCATTCTGATTCCTCAAAGTTTCTCTTACACTTCACGATCGACAATTATGCTAATTTATGCTTACTTATGCAAGAAACGTTCTTTGGTCGAGGTTTCACTACATGTATTTATATATGAAATCATATACCAGTGCAATTAAAAACACCATATTAATTGAACCACTCCATATATAGGATGATGATAATGATGTAATGTTGTAAATGAACAAGAACCCAAATGTAAGTACATAATCAATATTTATAAAAACACAATTCCCTGAAAACTCAAATAGTTAATTCTTAAATACAATGGTCAGAAAAAGTAATTTGAAGTTTATAATTTTGGTTTATAAAATGAAAGTTCAAGTGAGGAGTTTTGGTGAAATTATTCGATTGGGCGAATCTTCATCTCGGTGAACTGGATGGAGTAATGATACCCTTTCCACGAGTACCATTCAGTGCCATGTCTGTCGCCCGTATATGTCCCATTCAAGTAGAGGCCGTTGGGGTTGCCATAGTAGCAGTTGCCATACCACCATCCTCCTTTGCGCTCATTGGCACAATGTACTCGAGACCAAAGGTCTCGTGGTCTTGATCTGTTGCACTGAATTTCATGGCGTCAGGAAAATAAATGCTGTCCCCTGAAACAGAATTCGCAGTAATAAATCGAATTTCTTTGCTGCGTTGAGAACTCACCAGCATCACCAGAATAGCCACCAAGGGTCAGATGGAATTCATCGGATTCTGAGTGAACGATGAAACTGGAATATTTGGCGAATGCAGCATCTCCGTTGTCCTTGAGATCAATCCTCAGTTCATGGAGCTGTTTTGTTGTGAGCGCATGGAGGTTCCGGTTGCCTATATTTATGCGATGAGAATAAGTGCAGGTGAAATCAGATGTTTTATTCGTTGATTATAATTCTAAATGTGGTTTGCACGTTGTCAGCATAAAGATATATGAAAGGCATGATAGGAAATTTATATTTATCTCAAATTTACGTTGTCTGTCAGAATTAAACATTCTATGCACCAATTAAATCGCAGAGAGAGTTAATAATGTAATTTATTATGAATTACGTAACTTCGGCAAAACAGCATTTAACTATATATATATACATCATTTGTTCACAGACAATTCATTTATTCATGTATTTATAGTAATAGAATACAGATTACAATGAAAACAATTACAAGAAAAGAAAACGCAACACTAGGCCTGCGCCTCCACTTTTGGCGCGATGCAAATGTGAGTCATAATTTCGTTGCATTCTTCCGGATCCAAAACACACTCAAATTCGCCTGATCTCAGCCCCCAATGGCGATAGGTGATCCATAAAATGAAGAGCAATATGTTCGGAATTATGGCTCTCAATAATATCTTATCATATGAATATTTGGAATTTTCTGTTCCGTATAATTATATCAATTAAGGATTTGAAAGAAAGTTATATATTATTCTGATCATGAATATTAATGAGAACAACTTTAGCAAAGAAAAATGCGCGAAATACGTCGTCATGGCAACCGCACACGTATACATTTCTTGAATTTAAAATTTGAAAGAATCTTCTGACCCAATTAATACACTCAATAAAATAAGAGTGACGTCATATTCCTATAATAGATACACGCTGAAACTTAGACTTGTGCACAGGACATCCTGAACCAAATACATCAAATGTGAACTTCATGTTCTATGAAAAAAAGGGACAAAATTGTTGATGCTTATCGAACCAGAATTCTCCATTCAGATCTCCAAATCCTGCAGCGTATTCAGCCCAAGTGAGGAGGAAGAAATCTTGGCTGCCATCCTTGCGCCTCTGAAACACCTGAATACGAATCAGTTAGAGGTACAAACCTCATGCACATAAGAAGGACTCACTAGCCATCCACCACCGCCCGTCACCATGTCACAGTAGACACGCATTTCCCTGAAATCTGGAGTCAGAATGATGTACTGTCGACTCTTTGTTTCTCCTCTGCTCCGAAGTTCTTTGCAGCTAAAAATAATCAACATTAAGCAGGATTACGACAATGAATAATATTTCCTTCTTTACTGCTAAGTAATCATTGTTCTTCTTCCAATCCATCAAATCATATATTCAGAAATAAAAATGATTGGGAAAAGCGTACAACGTAAATAAATAAGTAATGCTTAAGCACAGATGAATATTCTTCTTAACACCAAACAGGAAGAACAGTCTATAAAAATATTCCTGACAAACTGGTGCAAATCAAATGGTATGCACTCATAATAAATTATCGATGATTAAAAAGTATTAAAGTATAATAAATTAAACCTACTTGATCTAAGTTGAAATGTTTGTATGCACTCGATAAATTAAAGGTTCGATAGCAAACCATTAAATGATTAATTTAATCTAAGTTAATTTATAGGCCTTCAACACGGAAAACCAGAGCGCCGGGGGAGCATTCCATTCTGCACCGTTCAGAGTCAGACAACCGGATGACTTCCTTTCTCCGTTCAGTGCACGACTGAAGAAATTTAATCCCATGAAACGAGCTCCGTCTGGGCCTAATCGCGGTTGTATGAATGTTTTCACTCCCCCCCCCCCCCTGCATTACTGGAAAATGTTGTACGAACGACGATTTCACTCTTCGTTGTTTGTTTGTCAATCGACTTTATCTTCAATACTAATTCTTAAAAGTGCAGAATTAAAAACGATATTAGTAGAAGAAATAAATTATCTGATTTTTAAAGTCTGCTGGATTGACAGTTGCGCATATTAGCTTTATTCTGTCACTCTTCGTTGATAAACAAATCGTACTCACCTCTTGTCCGGTTTTCCAGATCGTTAATTCGGTTGTCCATTTCGGCCGTCAGGTGTTCTGTGAAGTCCGTCATCAGTGATGTCATGTTTTCACTTAGAACGGCGTGATTTGATGTCAGACGATCTTCCGTCGCTGCATTTGCTGTGGCGATGCGTTCCTCCATCGCGGAAAGGTGGTCAACAGCCGATTGAACGATCTGCCGTATCTCCAACAGCTGTGACTCCATGGCCCGAGCATCTCGATCGAGCAATTCAAGGTGAAGTTGGTTAAAATCTCTCACCATGGATGTTTGCGCCTCCATGCGCCCCTCCATCGCTGCCGACTGCTGACCTATGACCTGGATGGCTTGTTCCAAATGTCCAAGCCGGACCTCCAACCGAGACACTCGACGATCTGCTTCCTCCTCTGATTGCTGTGCGATTGCAGAGCGCAGGAGCACGATGAGCAAAATAGCCTTCATGCTGACTTCTTCTGTTGTGCAAAGTTAGCGTGTGAGCTCAGTTGAGTTATGTTGGAATGTGGCTAGTTATATGGGGGTGCGGTGATAATGAAGGGGAAGTTGGGCAGTTTTAAGGAAACTTTACCCCGATGTTATTGCATAGGTTTTTTGTTTAACCCTGGATCACGTCACGCGCAGTAATGAATACATATCGCATTTCGAGTGCTGCTCGAAAAGTTCTCGGGCGTAGAACGTGCATAGGCAAGGGGTGAAAGTTGAAGATTAGATATAGAAGTGAACTTATATTATACTGAACTTTATCTGAATGCCATAAAGGCAAAGCTAAAAAAAAATGAATGTCTCCTTGCCTCTTTTATTAATTTTTCAAAGGCGTTCGATACCATTGACCATTGTGGCATAATCATTCAATTATTCAATGTCATCTGACGTACGACTCCTTTCTGTGCGGATCAGCCTCCTTGTCCACTTTGAAGCCTGTCATTACCCTGCAAAAGAAGGTCATTCGAGTCGTTCATAGTGCACCATACAATGCTCAGTTGCTCACACCGAACCGCTTTTCTGTTGCTCTAATATTCTCCCCGTCAAAAAACTCGCCCTGTTTGAATTCGCGATGTTCCTTTATTCCAACGCTGCTTTGCCTCGAAATATTTCCAATGTCCTCAATACCCATCTACATGTCCACCAATACAACACGCGCTCCAACCTTGCGTACCGGCCCCCTCGCTCAGTTCCGTCGATCACTGCCAATAGTTTGCTCGCAGAAAACCTGAAGAGTGTGGATCTCGCTATCTCCTTCAATCATAACTCCTCCTTCATTCCATGCATTCAAAAGAAAATTGAAATTGCATCTGTTAGAGCCTCAAGCAACTTAACCCAACTTACTTTTGCATGCCCTTCTATTTCTAGCTTTGTTGCTGTGCACCCTGTTTCTGTTTCTGTTACCTGGCTATGTAATTTCCCATTCGGACTTTTTTTATTTTATTTTTTTATTTTATTTTGATGTTTCTTTTTCCTCCGTGGGCCCTGGCTTCGCTCAGACGTCCGCGTCCTGCCATGGTCCACGGGCATTGTACTTCTCTGTCTGAAATAAATTATCTATCTATCTCAGCTCCTTGCCTTGTGTATAATACATGTACTTCTATTTCCAGAAACAATTGTGCGATGCATTTCGCAAAACAAGGATTGCCTTCCACGTGCAGCCGGTGTCAATTACACTGATGGCTGAATGGTTTGTAAATGTGCGACGCAAATATTTATAGCGGACGAAACGGTCACATGCGTGGAATCCTACACGGATCACTCCGATGACTGAATGCTACACTTAAAAATAGATCAGTCGCAAAATGCCTAAAATGCAAGCGTGCACAGCTTATCTGATAAGAAGATTTAGTGTTCATGATTGCATACTAGGAGGATACATACTACGAATGTGATTGACACTAATGCATCAAGAGTATAAGAGGCCTATAGTGCCACAGAAGCAGCAGATACAGTACTCGTGCACGAAACGGCGAGGATTTTCCTTCTAACTTGTGTGAATGGATATATTGAAATCATAAACGCAAACATCGGTATATGTAACATTAATACACACATGCAATGACGAATTACGATGAGCAACATTCTTGTAGTACTCATTTAAAATCAATGCATAATAGTTAATTAATCAACTATTAAATACATCCACTCAGTAAACAACATGTGGCTTCACCTGCTTCGTGCTTCAGGAGAGGCATTAATTGCTACCTGTTAATTGTCAACCATACTTAGATGTGTTGATGCACTCGGTGTTTTGCTGAAATTGTTGATGAGTAAAGTTGTAAACAGAATTATCTTGTATTCTGTGTTCTGGTTACGCTGGCATTGTATGAAATTAATAGTTATTAAAGGTATTAGATAATTATTGGATAAAGTGATATTGTTTAATTGTCAATTTATATTCTAAACACCATTGCCTAAAGTTGATTTTACCATTTTTATGATGTAATATAAACAAAGTACGCAAAAGTGGACTACTCTATGTTGAAAATAAAACTTTAAACTTTGCTAAAATGTATCAATTATTTCGAAAAATATTGGTATGAATTGACTATGTCATTCTGCGCCCATTTATGCAAAGAACTAAAGTATAAAGTCAATTTTGAATGAGAGAAGAGCATTTAAATGCGAGTGGTGAGTGATCGCGAAGAGAGAAAAATCAGACGAGCCCCTGAACGAGCATTAAAAAATGTCATCTCTTGTATGGCGCTTCAATAAAAACTCTCTGCTTTGCTTTGATTTTAGGGATAAACATTAGTGCTACTGTCGCAACAATAGCATTATCAAACAAAAACAATAGTACGAGAGTGTTGCCTTAATTATGCGTTCAATGAAGCTTATCCATGATCCGGGGCCCTGTTTGCCGCCAAAAGTTGAAATATCGTGGAATTGTGAGTGCAATCAATTAATTGAGATAAATCGGCACAGATGTTGATGAAATTGGAATAGAAATGATAGGAATAGCAGCATGACATGTTAAACTAAACATACCAAGTATTTGTTTATCTAATCTTTGTGTGATGTTTACACTGCGATTTGTTTTATGACACCTTCTCAGAAATGCGTAGCACCATTGAAAAGCATTGAGATCTTTAAAATGGAGTAGATAGACTACTTTTGGCACACTTTGTGTACTTGGGTGCAAAAGAAGCGCATCTCTTTGGTTATGTTAACACCATATTTGTGATATGAATGGCATAAACACGAATGTTCGTATGTAATAAGTTTAATCATTCGCACAAATATTCCTAAAAATTCCAAGAAAACAAATGAAATCAACCATTTCGAGAAATAATCGACAAGGGATCAAAATAAAAATGTCAAAATGAAAAGTTCAAAAGAAAAATGTTTCGATTTTCATTGTCAGATATCCCCAGTCCTCACACGCCAATAACACATGAGAGGATTTTTGGGCCAAATTCCTCGGTGAGATTCTAAACCCTGTCATGTACGTGGGGTGTTGGCTCTCTGCTAATGGGGAGAAACAGAAGGCGGTGATGAATCACTGACTTCAGTTATCCCATAAATTCCATTTGGGGACTAATTGGGGGGTGTGCCAACCATGACTATGCCGTGAGCTAATTTTCCTTCATCAAGAAGTCTGCGATTACCATATAGCAAGGTATGGGTGAGCATTATTTTGCTGCAATAGTCTGATCTCCGGATATTCTTAATCCAGATTTGGAGTCTGTTATTGAAATCTGAGCGCCTATCTCCCCTACCTGAGCTGGTTTCAAAAGTTTCTCTGCAGATATTTGTCGGTCGCATTCCCTCCTGTCGCACATTTACTCATTTAGTGCATACTGTTGTCTTGAAGCAGTCCTTGCCCTGAGCTCACCGGATTTTTCAGTCCTGTCAGTTTGCTGTCACTTAGACGCATCAGGAACGGGGTCAATTCATGGTAGACCCGGAGCTCAAAATAAGCAAACAAGATCACTCGCTAAGTGGAGAGTAAACTGGGAATTTTTATTCGCCAAAAAAAAAAAAAAATATTTTTACTTGCCAGAAATTCGTACGAGGTACGGCAGCTCAAAGATTGACTTTTGAGTGCAGGTAGCTGTTGATTAATGCAAATAAGTGCAAGGATCACGAGGTGCGCTTAAACCCACGCTCCAGTTGGATCCACGCACATGCATAATGACACACATAGAAGCAAGTGTTGTGCACGCATCTTGTCTTTGCTACACCCTATCCAGCAAAAAAAAAAAATATATTGGTGTAATATGAATGAAATATATAGGGGATTGCAAATGATAAAAATAGAAGAAAGAAGAGACGGAGTAGGTGGAGTCAAAGAGAAAGCCGTGACGTCAGTCGAGTATCCATTCTGTTTTGGCATCTTATGGCAATCTTTTGAGCGTCTTCTTAGACAGTGTTGTGGTGAAAGCAGCTCAAATGGTAATTATGACTCATTTCCGGTCGTCTGGGCTTCCGGTTGATGATAGAGTAAACACTAAGTAGCGAGATATTTATTGCGTAAAATGAGATAACAAGAGGGAAACAGTAGCATGTTTACGTCAAGGGTTCGTTAATTAGATTAGTGTTATAATAATAAGATAACGGCTACAACTGGTGCAATCAAGTGTTGACCATGCGCTATACGCCGACACAATTACAGAACTTGATCTAGGGATAAACAATTCGGCGATACTGACGTCATAGGGACCTAGAAGGATTTCCAACCCTGGAATCCCCATTTAACTCTTTGTTTTACTCCTAATTGCCAGCCGGGGGTTATTTGTGTACACGTAGGCTCCTAATATAGCCCTACCAGGGCTGTCAGCGCAGCACTATGCCTGCAACGCCTCTTCTTGCATCAACCGTTCATATAAGGCGAAGGAGACGAAATCTCAGCTCACATACCTCTTGAGGCAGGACTCACGGGGATGATCTCAAACGCAGAGGAGAAGTTCCACGTCATGCATTCAGAGTATGTCAAGCTCAACAACCGCCGACCGAGTATCGCCGACGGCAGTTGGAGTAGCAGGGATACTTACCGACTGGTGGTACTAGGAGCAGGGGGCGTTGGGAAGACTTCGCTTGTTGGCCGTCATGTCCTCGGCGAGTTCATCGACATTTATCGTCCGACCCTCGAAGATTCGTATCGACAGGTTGTTCAATTACCAGGTTGGTACTCATTAGTTCTATTGTTATACAAGCAACAGCAGGTGCGTGCGGAAGATTGCGTTATCATGTGATGCGACGTGGTGTATTATTTAGAGCGTCTGTGATACGCACTCGGGAGGCATTGATTGGAACTCAGGTATTGCACTACCTGTTAACATGATAAGCCGAATTAATTACACTAATTCATGCTGTTGCAAGATGAAGCTTCAAATGTGAAGCCTCATTGAAGGCATGCGTGCGATCGTGCGTGCGAGCGTGCGTGCGTGCGTGCGTGCGTGTGTGCGTGCGTGTGTGCGTGCGTGTGATCGTGCAAGCGTGTGTGCGTGTGTGCGTGTGTGCGTGTGTGCGTGCGTGTGTGCGTGTGTGCGTGTGTGCGTGCGTGCGTGCGTGAAATTTCCCCCCATTTGCACAGCACAGAAAGATAATCACAGCATATTTTCCACACGCAAGGCATCTTCATGCAATTTTAAACCCCGCCTATACGCACGCGCGCTCCCAATTCGTGATGTAATCCTACGCACGCCTCCCACCGAGTCCCACGCACGCACGCGTCCAGTGTGGCTTCACCTTAGACGAGATAATCAACGCATGGACAGATGACATTGACACTGAAAGTCCTCGTCTAATTCGCGTGGGCGTTGACGCCTACTCACCTGACTTCACGCTAATGATCATTGGTTGTCACCTGGGGAAATCATTTCGCGGCGTTGTGCTTGATTCGAAAGAGTGCATTATGCATCATTGTCTTCCTACGCGTGGCCCATGTCAAATAGATTGTGAGTCGTTGATTTTTCCATTTCGTCTTCCAGATGGCCTTTTTCAAAGCGTCGAGATCGTCGACACCGCTGGTTACCACCAGTTTCCCGCCATGCAGCAGCTGAGCATCCAATCCGGCAACGCTTTCTTTGTCGTTTTCGACATCTCAAATCGACAATCGTTTGATCAAGCTAAGCACCTCTTACATCTCATCAGGCGCTCCAAAGGTGAGAAATTATTTGTGTAAAGCTTAGAACACAATTGGATATAACTGGGTTTACTTCCACGTTTGCAGGTGACGTAAATGCCCCAATGTTCCTTGTCGGAAACAAGAAAGACTTAGCGGAACATCGACAGATAAGCCATGACGAGATCAACGACGTCGTGATTGAGTTCGGTGACTGCAGATACATTGAAACGAGCGCTAAAGATGACGTCAACATCGACCACTTATTCAAAGAGATTATAACGAGATCATTCGCGAGCTCAACCAAAGGCGTGGACCTCAGCCGGAGGTCAAGCCGAAGCAGAACTCTCTTATCTCGCTACCGCCAACGATCGACAGCAGAGAGCATGCGTCAGAACAGCACGGGTTCCGAACGAGGGGAGCCCTCGCCGGCATGCGCCATCTTGTGAGATCATCACGTGATCTATCGACGCCAAAAGTGACTCGCAGTGTCCAGTGCAACTTGGTCTCATTATTTAAGCATTTTTCATATCGTATCTACTATAGTGGGATGTAATTATAAGGATATCGTTCTTTCAATCATTAATGTGTTTATTGTTTTTTCTCTAAAATTGTTAATGTCGTGAATTGTTTCAGTGCAAAGAAACTATATGTAGGCGCACATATCTATTAGTTGAATATTGTTGTTGTTGTTTATTTGTTATTTCCACTTTTATTTTTATTTTGTTATTCCTGGGTAATATATATCCGTGATATTCGATAGCTTTTTATGGCCAATTCTCTTATAATTATCTACTATCATATCGTGCTTTTATTTCAGCATTTTTAATTCTGTCAAATTAATTTCTAGTAACTTACATATAAATTGTTTTATAATTTTCAAGTTAATTGTGTATATCTGATATCTTACTTTGTATTTTGTATAAACTGATAAGTATGTGATAACCCAGTTTTAGGCTACATGATTTTCGAATTCGTTTAACTATTTTTTTTTTTTTTTTTTGGTTAAAATTTTAATATTGTGATAATACTTTACTTTTATCGTTTTACTTTACTTCTTATAACGTCTGTATTTTAGATCCATGTTGTGTGACTATATCAACCGTTTTTATATACTTGTATATTTTTAATGAATTTTTTTATATTTCAATTAAAATATTCTGATGATGGTTGATTATTAATTGCAATGTTTGGTTTTTTTTAACATTCTTCATCCATAACCTACAGAATATTTTTTGTTTCTGTTTAATTTTATAATCAGATTTAGCATTCCTATTTGCTTTGGTTTCACTCAATTATAAAATACAAATTCATGTATATGAACAATAAAGGCCTTTTTAAAGAAAGAGAAAGTAATGCGATCGGATGTCCTAGATTATTCGTGAAAAATATCAATCACATTCTCTGGTAATTAAATATTACAGGTATGTTGTAAGGTCACATGTGTTTTGAGAAATCGAGATCATTAGATTTTCAGCAACGACATGGATCAGTTCTTGAAATGTCGATCGATGGACAACTTAAGAGTGCCACAGAGAAACATAAAAAAAAAAAAAAAATGATGCAATTAGTATTAATATTTCGGAGGTTTACAATTGAGGGCGAGCAAACGGAAAAATGGACTATTTGACTAAATGTCGGGAAAATATTCCGAGCATGGTGATCTGGAATCCTTGTCAATTTGGAGCATGAAATGATCTATTGAGTAAAGGAAAAGGGAAAACTGCATATTTGCGCTAGTTGTCAATCCCGTCCAGTACTATAAGACCACATTAACAAAACATAATGTTGTATGTGGTAAATCTCCCCCATTGAGTGTATATCCAATTGTGTAATTTATGTAATGCACGCTTCTCGGGGGCGGGGGAGATTTACAGGAAACGCGTTGCCTTCGTTTTCCCTTCGTGTAAGTGTAATGTCGAAAACAATGGGAAGAGTAACTGTATATGTTATAAAATACCCCATACCAGAAGTGATCCCTTGTGATCCCTGACAAATCGTACTGCTGTCATTTCCAAGTATTCAACGCGGAGGAGTCAGGAGTTAAACCACAGTCAAAACCAAACAGCGAGTCCAAACGTTTCCTCATGCTGGCTATTTCCGGTTGGTACACACTCTCTTTTGTTTATTTTGACCTATCCGACCCACAGAGCAAATATTCCTTTCGTGAACCCGTTATAATATCCATTTTAATCATATGATTTCTTTTGGGGAACCGTACCGGGATATTACTCCTATTTGGCAAACCCCTCAGTCCACTGTACATAGTTAATTATCCATACAGGTTATATGTCATTGGCATCCTCCCAGACATCACGAATTTCAAAATAGTGTCACAATATTTCCAGATGTGTTTATTCACTCAAATAAATGAACCGATTGTGATGCCCCGGTTGACTCACTGACTTTGCTTTCGCTGTCGGTCGTTTTTAACTTCCAAAGCCTATGCATTATTTGTACTTATCTATTCATTGTATATTTTACTCATTCTCTATCTTTATTTAATGTTTTCTCTTTTGTTATGACGGCTGAAACACAGCTTTTCTTGACATCATTTGCCCACATAAAACCCAAACCTCAAACTTCAACTCAAAAGCTAACGTTGATTTAATATCTTGTTGGTTTTCCTGCTCTAAATCTCAGGTGTTCTAATTAAAATGTTCATGTACACGTATATATCGCAGAAATGTATAAAACATCTCACCAATCAAAAACCTTTCTTACAAATATATAGGACCCGCAAAGAGAAGTAGCCTCGTGCATCTCGACAATTCACAATGAAAAGCAAGTCTGTGTGTCTCAAAAAATGTACTCATACACCATATTAGCAACGGTTAAAGTGTGAGTACATTTTTTGAGACACCCTGTATTATTGACGTCTAAGTGTGTAAATGACACACGTCGTGGGTGTTGTTTCTCCGAAGACCAGCAAGACATCTGCTTCGGCTCACCTTTAATCAAGATGGCAGTGGGTGGTAAC
>KB292822.1:24393-35984 GCA_000328365.1 Capitella teleta | reverse complement strand
ACATCTTCGCCATAAAAGGACATTTTTATTGTTTACGAAACGAAAGCGCATGCGTGGTGCACTCTGGCTGACCTTTTTACTGTTTCAGAATGAAAAACCATGGTAGGTGTCCTAGAAAATCGCTTGTTAAAATACAAAAATAGCGAAAAATATTTTTTTTTTGTGCCTGACTGGTGGCAAAATGATTATTCTATCTATTTCCGAAAAGAAAATAAAAAAATATCCAGGGGTTTAGTCGCAGGACACGCTGATATGACGAGGCCCACTGTAAAAGATGGGGAACTCGGTGTTTCATCACAGCTCCTGACGTCACGCCTAGTTAGCAATATATCTCCCGCGAAATCGTTAGCGATGATATTCCTTGTACGGGCTAGGCAATAGAATCATTTTTGGTGCTTCAAATAACGACTAAAAGTCCATTTTTAACAAGTTCTCCCTCCCTTTAAAAGCCGTCGGAGACATTTCCTCCAAAACAAGTGCATAGCTTCAACATTGATACTATTAAGCCGCCACAGTTGGCAGCCATGCAATGGCATAAAATACGTCTTAAATATGCGATCTTTAACGTCCAAATCAAGACATGGAAATAAAATGCATAACGAATTACACTGCATGACCATGCCTCAAACACGACATTGAACGTCTCGTATGTGCTTGAACAGGCGTTTAGTGTATATACGTAAAATCTGATTGGCGACCCAGATGTACAAAATTGTACATGGTATCAAATCGGCGGATCTCTTGTTATAGGCATATATAATGTAACCAAGCCATCATCATTCGATAATTAATTAAAAATTATGTGAAATGAATCATAAAACAGCATTTTTAAAAATAATAGTAATACTAATAATACTAATAATAATACTAATAATAATAATAATAATAATAATAATAATAATAATAATAATAATAATAATAATAATAATAATAATAATAATAATAATAATAATAATAATAATAATAATAATAATAATAATAATAATAATAATAATAATAATAATAATAATAATAATAATGCCAAATTGAAAATTCAGTATATACCTCAGCGTGAAAAATACAAATAATTTATGGATTTAGGCTATATAATTATTAAAGTAACATAGAGCTCAAATGTTCAACTAAGTTGAAAAATATAATATTTTACACTATTTGTTCAAGTTTCATAGCGCAGCGTTCTCAAAATCCGGAAATATTAGAAAGATTCATAGAACAGCGAAGGTCGATAACTAGGGGTAGGGTAGGGAATTTTGCTGTTATATATTCATTTTCATAACTATTTTTACTATGTTTTACATGGATATATGCGTAATTAGACGGGCTATCATTTACTGAAAAGTTCAAGCCTCAATGTACAATGCAGCTTTAAGTAAAAATGCAAATGCGAGGACCAAGTGGTGAAATGGATCTCTGAGAACAAGTTTTCCTCGTACAATACGGCAATTAATATCATCAAAAGTATTATTTCAACTACATAATTCAAGGCCAATATATAGTATCATGCACGAGCATCATATGCAAGAATAAAAATATGCTTTTAAATTTGCCAAAAACCACAATTTTAACAATATTGGCAAATTTACCTGAAGGGTAAACTTTATGTCTGAGTCAAGCCCCAAATGAATAGGGGTAAACCCGATACTGGGTTACACATTGCAATTTTTTATAATTATTGGGGACAAAATTTACATTGTAGCGATATATTAGCCTATGGTATTAAATGGCATTATGCACTATTATCTCCATTTTAATACATATATGTCTGCTTTAATTATAGAAATACGACAATTCCATTTTTTTTTGCCGAAGTGTGTATTTAGGGGGTAGGGTAAGTATTTTGAATTTTGTTTCAGTATGTATTCAATATATTTGATATGTACGTATTGTAATTTGCTTTGGCTACAATTGGTTGTAATTTTGAATATGATATGCAGCTTACAATTCTGCATGGGATATACTACATATAAATTATGTTGCAATTTTGTCCAGGTCATACTTTTCAATGACTGGACTAATTGTCGATGTCGCGCAAAGTTTTACAACAATTGCCTTTGTCTTATAACTGCGTTATTTACCCAAAACATACACAAAAAAATAAAAAATAAAAAAAATAAAAAATAAAAAAAATAAAAAATAAAAATAAAAAATAAAAAATAAAAAAAATAAAAAATAAAAAAAATAAAAAATATAAAAAATAAAAAATAAAATAAATAAATAAATTGTCTTTCCCAAATAATTTTATGTTTACGACTCAACAATGCTGCATTCTAGCTGGCTTTACTTTTCACTCCGAATCATTGTAATAACCCGCATTAAACCCGACGAGTGATGTTTATTTATTTTCGCTTGAATAACACCTTTTTGTGGTCAGCTGCCATAATTACGATATCCATACCTGTAGATGTTTGTTCCCTATTAATTTATTATAATTATCTTATTATATTTATTATAATTACTATAATTATTTATTATAATTAATAGCGTGATTCGATTTTTAGACGATGCATGTACATATTGTGGAGATGAGCTTATTCCGGTTAATAAACAAGATCCGGCATCGCTGATGAAGAGTGGTCATTGGATGTTTCCAGTTTTTTATACGCGCCAACCGTTGCCGTGGTAACACTGTCATTTGTTCACTCGTATAATCGCAGATTCCGGTTTCGCTCAAATTTCGGTTTCGCTAGGTTATAATTCTTCGCTTCAATTATAATTATTCGGATATCTCGTGACTTTTTAAATTGAATTGATGTTTGCTTCTATTGGCATGCTCGTCCCATTACGTGTCATCGCGATGCTTTTTCTCATTCGTCAAGTATGAAGAAAAAAAAATCCTTACCCAAAGGAAATATATCACATGTAAAAGCAGAACCACAATAGTCAATCCATTCATACTCAAGCAACTGGATATTAAATGTACTCAGTATATTATTAACTCACCTCTGTACGATCCATGTCTTTGACATTCACCAACGGTCAGAAATCCAGTGAGAATTACCAAACAAAGAGCAGTGACTGCCATCTTTGCTTTGAATGATGAATATTTTTCATTTCACTGTTATAGCTAAACTTCCTTGTTATAAATACCCGTACGGGAAGTGGATGCTTTAAACTTGGCTATGGCCTTTCATCTACTGAGTGATCAAGCGTGTCACTTTTTTGTAAAAACTCTGATTCCAGCTCTTAATATTATGTACGTCATTATGTAAGGCTTTAGCCTGATTAACGCTAATTAATATTTATTGTGCTGCAATTATCACAGAGTTGAGCAACAAATAACTATCATGGTGTTCTAATTACGAGCCGGTAGTTGAGAGTTATGTTTCCACTTATGGTAATTGATACTTGATTAACACGGAAATGAACGAGAAGAGATATGTCTATACATATACACACAGTCAAACATTTATAAGCAATTCTGTGACTCAAACGATTTCGTGTATATGTTTTGTACAAATGTTATGGATGGGATCTGAATTAGACAGCAGCAAAACCCAACCCGGCTAATTATTATGATATTCGTATTTGATCACCCGGCCGGTATCTCCAATTCGACAGCTAACACTTTCAGTTACTGATAATATTTGAAAGGGGTTGTAAACAAAGAAGACGATTATGCAATATCGTGTTGACTAAAGACTGTGTTTATGCATTCATACTAGACCCAAGAGATTCAAAATTTAAGATTCAAAAGTTAGTATATTGGCACCAAAATTATAAAAAGATACACATGATCAGAATAATTTGAAAATTTAAATATAAATTGGCCAAACAAGGGCACACCCAAGATGTCGTATAGACCCTCATGCATATGCAATTACAGTATTTGACTTTTGATTGTTGTAAATATTTGTATAAGAATCTCAAGCAAAATATGTATAATACAGAAAAGACGAATGGATGATCATTGATGGAATTAAACCGGCTTATACGTGAAGTGTGATAATCGGTTCCTTATCGTCGTAGTACATACCCAAGTAAAGCTGATAAAGCTGAATGGTGCATTTGCAAACCTGATTATGTGTTATATGCATAGAGTTGCCTGAAGTCCAAAGCTCAGTTCATTGTGTAATCACTTAAATACCGGTGGATGAATTCACCTGCATTGCTATTCGCTAGTGAGTTGATGAATTCTCCTTGGATGCACAAGCCTAAAGGTACAGCGCTGATTGATAATTAATGACTTTGAAATAGTCAATCGACTTAAATGTAACTCAAGCTTCAAAGGTTGCATGCATTTTTATTTTTATTTTTTTTTATTATTGTTATTATTTTTATTTTATTTTTTACTTTTTGTTATATTTATTATTCTTATTCTTATTATTATTTATTTATTTTATTTATTTTTTTTTTTGGGGGGGGGTGCTACTGGACAAAGAATTACTCGTTAGCTCACTCTAACTTGCCCAATAAACATAATTGATGTGATCGCTCCATAGCATATTGATTTATGTTGCTTTTTACAGTCATCCCAAACACTATCCTGTCTATTTGTGGTACATAACCTTGGATCGAATAAGATATTCACAAAGCACATAATTATGAAGATGCTTACAGATCTTAGATAACTTTGCTATCAGTTATCATACTATTTGTTTGTGCTTTATCATAGATTCTGTCTGCAGATAGGTTTACAGCATATAACCTATATGTGTCAGCAACACTCTTATCACACTTTATGAAACGCAGTGGCTGATGAGGTCTTAAATGTTGTGAAAATACGCGATATAAATTATTAAGACCTGAACTTCCCGGAGCCTTCAAACTCGTCTGTGTTTTCGCAAGAATGCTTCATAGTTTGCCTCCGTTTGCAAACCCGGATATCGATCGGTGCATGTGGAGATTCCTGTTCACTGTGAGTGCACGTCTCGCACACAAAGTAATTTCGCATGTTGAACACTAAAGTGAAGCTTTAATAACCGACCTTCTGTATTTGTTTAAAGGATGCCATTTAATGTGTAGTATATAACACACTCACCCAGGCATCTGAGCATTTGCATGCATGTAAATTCATAGTATAATTATGATACTTGGTATTCAGATAAGGATATTATACTGTAAGGAAATCACAGCAGTTTGTTGACATTTATTATGCGTTAAACCAGGTCAGATCCTGACCTACAATGGCATAGACCCCAATCTAATCATGGTAGAGTGGATCTTCTTGTGTGCAGCTCTTGTGTTATTTCCCTGTTGGTTGAATTCCCGAGTTTACTATTTTTAGCTCGATGCGATTTTTGTAAGGATAAATATGCTTTTGTTAGAAGAAGCACGCTGTTGGTGGTAGGTTTGAAGATATGTGATATTTCAATTACGTATTTGAATGAGGTTTATGCGCACACATTAAATGGTATATATCAAGTAAGTATATATTGTGTATGTCTATGACAATGTGTGCCTAGTAATACTATCTAGTATTAATAGCTTGAGTTGTTGAATGCATGTTTAAATGTTGTTTTGTCGACTCGTAAGTCTAGACCAGAAGATACGGCTCAAAAAACATTCACATCACCGTTTCATATTCAACTCGAATAAAAACCAATCTGCAATTACCGAAATATTCATTTAATGAATATCGTGCATCCAATGTACCAGTATACTCTACTCTTTTGTACTCGTATTTTGGTATCTGTGACCTTGTAATTTTGACCACACAATCATAACACACTCATCACTTTATACGTACAAGTTACGGGACCAAAAACAACAAGTTTTTATCAAGGTGATTTATGAATGAAATAATTATAAAATATGAGTTTCACATCAGGTATTTGCACCAAAGACACCGTTGTGATATTCAAGTGTGTACTCAACGCATAAAGTACTTACATCTACATATGCATGTGATATAAATAAGACATGAATTGAAGTGCTCCTCCGGTCATTGACTTGTGTGTCCTCATACAAAGTGTTATTGTCCGTCAATCATTTTATATAATATTTTGTAATAATCATATGTTCATTACACCCACACAACCATATCATTATTATGGAGTAACTAAAATGTTTTATGGGTTGCATGATTGGTCATAATTGAACCCGGATTTAAGGAGAACGTTTTCATGAATGTTTATTAGAACAGCTGAATGAAAACTTGATATACTTGTGCTTTAAAATGTTATGATATGTTCACATTAAATTCCAAGCTACTGAGAATATAGGCACTTTAGCATGACACAGTAGTTTTAGCGATTATATCCGCACGACTGAAAACTGGCCCAAATTTCTACATTTTGCGTCGTTGCCTGGAACGTTGAACATCCATTCTCTGTATGGTAATACTTGAAGTTGATCTCTATTTGTGCTTTGAGGCCCAGATCTATGCAAATTTATGTGTATCCAATTACGTCTGATGCATCAATAGAAATGACGGATGTGTCATTCTGGTTACAAATTCGTATTGCCCATTGTAATTGTCATTGCTATATGTATCTTGGGGACAATAGGTTGTATTACATTATGAACGTGTAACAGGTGGAGCAATGAACATTAAATCCTGATATCATACAATGATATGCATTAGAAGAGCACGCGTAATTCCGAATTTATCATAAAATAGACGCATAATTTCTGATCGATACAGGTGATGAGTGGTTCGTGTATAGCTAGCAAGAAATATAATGTTTAACGTCCCCGCACCACCTAAGTTTGGTGATCGATGTGGATAATGTTGATTTGTTGGTTTGTTGATGGGCATGTTTGTTCGATAGTGGATTGACCAGGCGTGTCAGCGATTTTGACAACCTATAGCCACGAGTGCTCTCTCTTTTCAAAAGACAGTAGCTCAACCACCATTCACCATGTCCAATATTAAATTGACCTATATTGGATGTGAACCGAGGTGCGTGAATTTTGTTTCAATTATTGATTAAATCAGGTGTCCCGATACCCGTTTGTCAATAATCTAAGCAATGCTCTTGTATGACAAGTAGATCATTAGCATAACAGTATAACCTGAAAACCTACACATCTATGGTACGCCGACGCATGCAAGCATACTAATTCAGAAAAGAAAAGCACATTTGCTATGAAAATGATATGTAAGGTGCATTGTCTGTTTATTTAATGCATAATTAAGATTATAAATTAACAGGATAAGTTAACAGGATATTAAAGTCTAAAGGAACTACATCTTTTTTACTTGAAAAAAACATAACAATGACCCTGAAAAATAAAATCAATAAGCGCGCAACGCAAAAAGACAAAGGGCGATAAGCAGGTGATGACGACATATTATTATTCTTGGAAATGCACAGCAATAAAAAAGCAAACAAATCATCGTTATAACTGATCAGGGCGGCGGAGGACAGCATGAGTGCCGTATATAGAGCCGTTGCTGTGATCCACGTTTCATCTGAAGCAGCGGCACCAGGCGTCCACGAGCTAAGTGCACCCTGCGCATTATTACATTTCATTCGGAAAAAAATATCTCTTATAATCATATCGGTTTGTCTGTTCTGCTGTGTTCTGTATTTGTTTTGGTCGCTTTGTCGTGTAATTAATTTCAAATGGGAACCAGATTCAATGTGGTTCGTATTACAGTGTTGAATTGGAGTATGGTAACAATGTGCATTGCTTAATACGCAATACTATGCTCACATATCTTCTGTGGTTGTACTTACAAGATAATTTTACCTTCTTTGTGAGTTTGACTACAATTCTTACGATTCTTGTTAACCACTGGATACACTAATGTAATATTTGTAGTGCCGTAAAAATCCATCCATTCATTCATGAAATGTGGATTGAAGCACTGCGTTGAATTGGGGTACAGTAATAATCACATGGTTGTGCACAATGCTGGTCTCATATATCCTATTTGATTATGTTGCTCAGAGCATTGCACTGCTTCGTGTTCAATTGTTCTTATGTTCCAAGTATAATGGTACTCAAGGAACAAGATTAAGACTTCGTTATATCAGTTTCCAACATTTATATTCAATGGAGGGAGTGTGTTTTAAGAACCCCACGTCCAGTAAGTAGAACCCTTTTCACCTATCCTTATAGCCCACCAAACGTAAGAACTAAATTTACGATTTTTAAAACAACCTCATCTCAATTTCAGGTAATTAATATGACTTCATGACATCATGGATCATCCACGCCTGCCTGTCATCAATTTTCTTGATGAAAATATTAAATATGTCGGGGGATCTCTGCCATTCCTGCCACAGAAGAGCAGCTACAACTCGAATCTCTCTCGCAGGGCAGCCTCAAAGCCTCTATTGACCGACCCAGATGCACCGACCAAATCACAACTGACAAGCTTCCAAGCCCAAGACGCCAGCTGTGGTAGCTTCCTCTCCTTACACCAAATCGACACGAGAGACACTAAAAACACAGATCAAACATGTACACTGGACAGAATACTCAAGACATTTGTCTTGTATCTCAGTTTCTTTGCTTTGGTGAGCACATGGTTGATTCTATGTTGGATTTTGAACATTCATTTCCAGGGATTGGTGAACGGGGTTGTTGGACCAACGTTGATAGAACTGCAAAGCATTTCCCATACAACTACAGCTAAAGCTGCCCTTCTCTTCACATGGGGTGCTATAGGCCGGGTTCCCGGTTCACTCACTACGGCTTTTACGTTTGGGAAGTTCTGTCCGAACCTGCAACTGGCAAGTGCTGTAGTTTTGACTGCGGCGTCCACTTGTCTTCTACCTTGGTGCCATCATTACATTTTCATGGCAATTGTAATGGGTTTCCAAGGATTTGGTATCGGAAGCATGGGCGGAGGTGAATAAATACTTCAATATATTATCTGTCATCGGGGTCAGTTTGATATGAAATATTGTTTTCAGGATGTACTGCATATTGCTTCAAACTATGGACGAGAACAGCTGCACCTTACATCCAAGCCCTAGCCTTTACCATCGCACTTGGGAGTACATGCGCTCCACTACTTGCAAGACCATTCCTGGCTACGCTCTACTATCACAATGCATCGTACAGCATATCATCAATCAACCACACAGCAAATGTTTCCAACAAAGATGAATCCATTCCAGCAACGACTATTTCCCATCTCTATCTGATCATATCATCAATACTGCTGATATCAGCTATCCTGTATGCCCTGTTATACATGAAAGACCGTTTAAAATTAGACCAACATGACACCCCCAAAGGCATATCCGAGGGTAAGCAGTCATCCTCCTCCAATCACCAAATACAGACGTTACTCTGTGTCTTATTTGGAATGTTCATGTTTTGCTGTGCAGGCCTTGAGGTGAGTTTCGGTGGACTTGTGTTCACCTTCGCCGTGGATCATCTGACATGGAACACTAATGAAGCTGTTTACCTGACTTTCGCGTATTGGGCGTGTGTTGCAGCAGGCAGAGGCTTAGGAATCATCCTTGTACGCCACATCTCACCACGAAAAATTGTTTTGTTGGATCTCTCTGGAGCATTTGCTGCCTTGGTTGTGATGGCGGCGTGTTCTGGGAGACATGTAGCTGTAGAATGGTTGTGCAGCTGCTTGCTTGGACTTTCGCTGTCGACATTAGTGGCTACAACTTTGAACCTTGCCTACGCATACATCCAACTGTCAGGAAAATTGGCTTCCATCTTCATGTGTTGTAACTACGTGGGGATTATGGTGCTTCCTGGTTTGACGGGAGCTCTTTTCAGAATGGTGCATGGGATGTGTTTTGTCTTTGTGTGCCTAGCAACTGTGGTTGCTATGGTGATAGTGTTCGCAGCGATTCAATTAATTCATGGTGGACAACAGAGATCATTTTCCGTCCAGGGTGGCAGCATTGACGATCAGGATGTAGCCATAAACTCATAATTTACGAATACAATGTTTTTACTTCACGTATTAGATTGGTTTTGTAATGCGTGTTCAATCAAGTACATGAATGCCCTTCCTAATATTTAGCAATCATGGCCATCAATGCATATGATATGTGTTTTTCTCTATTTGTTCTTGATAATAAATAAAAATTATGACATAAAATCTGATCATTACCGTTATTCTAAAGTTGAACAGAACATACAGAGGCACGTGTATGGCGTAGGTCTCGAGTAGGATGAATTCAATAAGATGTTTGCAGCAGCCAAGGCAGTGGGATTCATAAGAATTCTGCATGTATGCGGATGAACATAGTGCAGCATTTGGATACAGTCTGTGTTCCAAGGGCCTCCAAACATTTAGTCAGGCTGTGGGAGGGAAGGGCTGGGGTTTCACCTGCTACTTGGATTGCGTATAACTTCTTAGCAATTAGATGCTCTCGTTCCTCATGCCGATTGTCGAATCACACAAATATCAAACTCAAATGGCAATAATTGACCCATACTCATGACGAGTCCAGAGGTTAATGAGATTACATCAAACGCATTTAGGAATCAACAAACGTAAATATGATTTGTACAATTGCAATATAACCAACCTGGTTAGGTATAATATTGCTGAACAGCAGAACATTTATATCAAAAACATGACATGGCTCGGTTGATCGCAAGTTTAAAGAATACTCAATGGAGTCAATTTTTCATTTCCTGACTTCCTGGGTGGATTGTGTTTCCGCAAGGATCTGGATATAGCCATTCAAGGTCGTATATCTTGTTAGTTTTAAGATTGTCTTACCAAATTCCCAAAGATTGCTGATGTTAGAAGTTACAGTCCTATACACATACAAAAATAAGTAGTGGACACTTTCGCATTAAGTCTTAATTTAGTACCACCTAGTACTTTTTAGTTCTTGCATAACTACATTATATAGCTCAGTAAGCTTCGGTTCTGTTTGTTGCCTCTTCTGGTTCGATCTTTTTTGTTTGTCCTATGTTATTGTAACTCACTCCAATATGAAACACTGTATCAATTGTATCGATATTCTCAGCAATGTTAGCACAATTTTAATTCTATTTTATAATATGATACTTGTGTTTTATCTTTTTCTTATTGATGTATCACTTAAACATGATTATATCAATGCGGGGAATATTAAATTACTTCCTGGGCAGACATTGTATACTAGGAATTTTGTTCGCGGAAGCAATGAATAAACTCTTCATTCGACGCAAAAATGACAGTCACTTCGCATTTGGTTTCTCTCACTGGGTTCCTGATTATTTGTGAACTACAAAGACATGGATCTTTCATAGGTGAGTTAACTCAAATCATCTATTAATTATTATTTCCTTGAAATTGCTACTCGTAAAATGGGTAAGAGAGGAGTGAGTGTTTGCAATGTAAAAGTAAAACAATACATTTGCATAGTATAAACAGTTACAATATATTCATTATAATGTGATTGTAGAAATCACTCGGATAAAAGACACCAAAACAGAGTCAACAGGAAAGTGCAGCATGACAGCGAACGGAACATGCTTGAAAACATTAGAAAGAGAACATATAACTTTCATTTGTAATCGCAATGCAGTTAAATTAAAAATTTTAAAATTTTATCAGAAATAGAACCTGCCAATCATAAAATGTTATACAGTGTATAGCATAAACAATATTAGGCAGGACTTGTCAAATACAACAATGTGGGTTCTTATTATATCAATGCATTGATACAATTTGAATGATGACCATCGTAAAATGAGGTATGGGCAAAATTAGGTCATGATAAGACATA
>KB292822.1:9113-23363 GCA_000328365.1 Capitella teleta | reverse complement strand
GCATACCTAGGACGTAATATATATATTAAAAAAAAAACCAAAAAAAAAAACAAAAACCAAACAACAAACAAACAAACAAACAAACAAATATAGAGAAAACATAATGAACAACAATTGCAATGCCTCGGTGTGTTATTTTTTCCATTATCCATTATTTAGATGCTTGCACCTCAGAACAATTCAAGTGTGCGAATGGAAGGTGCATTACGAATGCCTATCGTTGCAATGGAAACAACGATTGTCGGGATGGAAGTGATGAAGTTACATGTGAGTTATTTTTCTTTGATTGATAATGACAGGCTTCACATCTAAGATTTACATATAAATAAATTGCAATATGGACGACAAACAATTATGCGAATTAAAGGCTGATGCTATGATTTATTTTCAGGTTTTACAACTGCAGGTAAGAATCTTAACTATTAATACTCATTTACTATTAATAACACTTTTTTTTTTTCTGCTTCTGTACACTAAGCATACAAAGAATTAATATGTTATACATTGTATAACGTTAAAGACGAGGCCTTGGAAGCTATGATCAATGACTATTGAGAAACAGATGTTACAAACTAAATTTGAGAAACTGTCATCAAAGAACATGTGAACCAAAACCGATTTTGTGAAATCAGAGTAGAGGTGGCGACGCACAGATCTATCCCTCGTTGACCAAGGCTTTCAAGACCTCGTCCTCAACTCCCCTTTCAAAAGAAAATCGAGCAACTTCAACAACAACTTCAGTCGAACGATGCAAATCACCATACACTCTATAAACATGCATTGTTTGTAGTTTTGAAACAAGCCCTATATGATCCTCATATAGAGAAATACGGTCTGAGACCAACATGATTTAGATGCTCGGCATAGATTATCATCAATAAATTAATCACACAATAATATGACTCTGCACACAGATACATTGGATCCAGTTGAAGTTGTTTGAGATAAAATGAGTGATTTTCCACAATTGTAAAATCATGTGCGATCACTTGCATTTCTCCCATCCACGCTTCTTTTTTTTTCTTTTTTTTTTTTTCGATGTACATTGGATTTATTTGTTCGTCGTTCATGTTCATAACGCAGCATTTCCCATAGATCAATACATGGGATGCTACATAGACACTCCTCGCCGTGCGTTGCAAATAGAAAAATACGACTCGACCGAAACAAATGGGAATGGCAAATGCATCAACGAATGTGGTCGTAGTGGTTACACGTTTGCAGGAACAGAGGTATGCATATCATTTTTGATTATTGCTACTAGGGATGCACGGATATACGAATCCGAAGATCAAATACAAAACGGGCAAACAATTTAGAATTTATTCAAACTATTGCTTATTTTCAGCAATATCCGGAATTTATCCTGAAAAAAAAAACTTCGATAGCCCCATCAAATTATCCAGAAAATGAATCTATCCGTGCATTCTCAATTGCTACAAAATTAGGCCCACCAAATTGTGGCTACATTATACAGTCTACATCGTGAAGAGTAAAGACCAAGCTCTCTTTCTTGGTTTTTCCTTTCTTCCAGACATGAGTGTATAATAATCACAGCTGGTGGAGAGGGTCGCATTATGATTAAATAACTTATGCAATAAGCTCGAGCATCGCTTTTTTATGCACTTTTTTCATGGATCAATTCCTGTAACATGATGAATTTCAGTCAGGCAGTGAATGTTTTTGCGGCAACAATTACGATTATGGTAGGTATGGTCGAAGGCATAATGAGTGCACCCGTAATTGTAAACGTAATCGTGCTGAGACATGTGGAGCGAGTTGGCGCATTCAGATTTACTCAGGTATGAATAATATTGCCTAAATAATTGCATTTGACTGAATGCTTGTTGTTGCAGTGTGTCCCGTGGGAAGGTACAGAGGACGAGGGACTGTTGTGATTAACAATAGACCCAACTGTGAAAACGAATGTCATTGCAAAGCTCTGCCGTGTTTGTACTCCAACGGCAGATGCAGGGATGGATGTGCCACAGGGTGGAAAGGAGACGCTTGCAACGAGATAGGTGAGGGTTTCAATACGGTTATTATAATTATCATCAGAAAATGTGTTTCTCATTCACAGATTGCGAGGTTGAAAATGGCGGATGTCAGCATATATGTATTGAAAACAAAGCTGATAAATGGTGTTCATGCAATGAGGGTTTCACAATTTCACCCGACAATTGGAAACAGTGTACAGGTTTGCTTAACATTTACTTCGTTTAATCGCCTTAATCAAAATAAATATTTGCATGTTCCCCACCTGTAACCCAACTTCAAAGGGGCTCACAGAGACGCCGATAATTACGATAGTAATATAACTTTACTAAGGCAATAGTAATCCATCTCGACATGCCAAGATTCTTTCACCGGATTGCCATGTAGATGCTTCGTATCATGGGTGATATAATTGATGTGGTCTTTAGTTATTCGTGCATGTAGTTGATTAAGTCTCCACTTTACAGAAATAGCCAAAAGTAGTAAACTCCATGTTAACAATTTCAAATTTATTCAATAGAACTGCGCTTTTATGAGAAAGTGTAAAACATTTCACACTGTAAAAACAACACACGTAATGAAAAAAACAGAATTGAAAAACAGAAAAAATGTCACTGTTAATAAGCTTACAATGTTGCTATGATAACAAGCAGAGCATTCTTTTTGCGCATTTACTTTCTATGATTATTATATTGATTACTTACTTTTTGAATCATGAATTATAACGCTTCTGAAGTCCACACACTGACCACTTCTCGATGTCGCATTAACAAGAAAGAACACGAAGGAGGAAAGTTCTTGTTAGACTACAGTGCTGCTCAGTGCTGATAAAAATAATGAATGCGTTGATCCTTACATTGATCTCTTAATCAAGGGTATTTGATATATTTGTTTTCCTAGAAGGCATCGATACTTCTTGATAACACTTTCTATATCACTGCTATATTTTGATCTCATTGCAGTTTTGAATCAATTTGTATTCCTACAAACATAGTGGATTTCATTATTCCAACAGGGAGTGAAGTGAAATGTAACACATGTTTACATTCAAAAGGTGTCAACTGTATTTGACAGGTTAACAAACACAGATGCAACATTTTCCATGTGCTCAAATGCGTATGGACAATGTAATTGAAGCACGGCTGGTGCTGTGGGATTTAAGAGAACCATGCAACTAGTTTGAGAGGATATGAAGTCTGCGAACAGTGTTTCCGAATTATACACCGAATGGTGCATAAATCTTTGATTGGCTAACAATATTTGACGCATTCCTTAAATTATAAATTACATAATCGATTCATCAGATATCAATAAATATGGCAGCACCAAAGACGTAGATAATAACTATTTGCATTTGCTTGTAACTCTGATGAATTCCAATGTTCCAATGGAAACTGTATCAGTAATGCCCATCGTTGCGATGGAGACAATGATAGGTAGTGATGAAGTCAGATGTGAATTCCTTCTCTCTGAATACTAAACATCTAATTCACATCTAATTTTTAAATTTGGGTAAATTGCAATATGGACGTTAGATAATTATGCAAATTAAAGAGAGGGAGAACTGGTTAAAATGGACTTTGAGTCGTTATTTGATGCACCAAAAATGATTCCTATGCCTGGCCCACACAAGGAATATCATCGCTAACGATTTCGCGGGAGATATATTGCTAATAAGGCGTGATGTCAAGAGCTGTGATGAAACACCGAGTTCCCCATCTTTTGCAATGGGCCTCGTCATATCAACGTGTCCTGCGACTAAACCCCTGGATATTTTTTTTCTTTTCCTTTCGGAAATAGATAGAAGAATCATTTTGCCACCAATCAGGCGCGAAAAAAAATATTTTTCGCTATTTTTCTTATTTTAACAAGCGATTTTTCAGGACACCACGCATGCGCTTTCGTTTCGTAAATAACAAAGATGTCCTTTTATGGCGAAGATGATCTGCTCTGATTGGCTGAAATCGATAGCTTCACGAGGGGAACGGGACCAATCACGGCAAGCCTTCAGCTGACGTTTGCCTCCTATACTTCGCAATGGAAGCCATTCTCCCATAGGCCCAATGCTAACCCCGATATTCGGAATGCATTATTTCCTTACGCTTGCATCCAGGCATGGTGTTATTGGCACGGAATGCTATCAATTGGTGCTATGAGTCAATAGAACATTCAGTTCCCCATCCCTTTAAATGCTGGTGATAATATTTATTTTCAGGTTACCAATCGGCAGGTAAGAACCTTAATTATTATTAAGTATTTTTTTCTATGCTTTGCATGCGATGCATGCAAGAACGTTTTTTTTTTTCTCTCTTTTTTTTTCTCAAATTCTAAACTATTTTCAATTGCCGCAGCCTATTAAATATAATTATATATCAAATATTTTTTTATTGGATTGGTTTGTTTGATTTTCATGAGATAGCATTCTAGATGCCAATATTTTGAACATTCCTGTTATAACTGACAGACAAGAATGAATGCGAAGGAATCCGAGGAGTGGACTTCAACCAAGATTGCCACCATTGTATCAATGAAGATCCAGGGTACAGATGCAGGTGTGATGCTGGATACAGAGAAGACAATGCCAATGCTGAAGGCAACTGTGTCGGTGAGTAATGCAGGCAATAACATCAAATATCAACAACGAATGGTCACTCGATGCTATTCCTATGTGCAAACAAAAATCTGTTGCTTTGCTGAATATATATTATGACTGTAAAATCCATAAATTCATTGATTCAATTTTTCAGATTATAATGAATGTAATGGTACGAGAGGCGTCGATTACGAAGTTGATTGTCACACATGCATCAACACAAAAGGCAGTCACACTTGCAGCTGTGATCACGGATTTGAACTTCATCCGGATGGAAAATCGTGCATAGGTCAGTCAGTGGATTGTTAGCGCTTGACTTTAATATTATGGTCAACCAGATGTGAATGAATGCGATGGAGTTAGAGGAGTGGACTACAACAATGACTGCCATCGTTGTAACAATACAACGCCAGGGTACACATGCGAATGTAATGAGGGGTTCATTGAAGACAACTCAACCCTCAAAGGGAACTGTGTTGGTTAGTAATTGTATCATAGAATGAGTGTTCCTTCATTGCCCTCACTAATTGTCGAGAACAAGTGAATCATTATGTTTATCATTCACTTTGTTTATTTTCTTCAGCAATTCCACTTACAGATCTGGATATGCAATCGTTTGACTTCCCATATGCAATGATTATAGGAATAGCGCTTGCTCTTCTATTTCTATTTGCTACTACAATCATTGCCGTATTTGCCACCAAAAGGAGAATGTAAACATAAAAGTAATTTGGAACAATCTAAAATCTAATGTATGTCTTTAATTCAAAGGAGACGAGAAATGTCAGCGAGCACAACCATGGTGCCTGTTGCGCAAAACGTGGAAGAAAATGAATATTTAACACCACGAAGTAGTCGCATTGAGCAGTTTTAATTTATCTGAAGTTTAACGAAATCAATTTCAGACATTCCTCGTGGCCAACATGATTTGGTGCAATCTCATTCAAAGCAGATTCCGAAAGTTGAACATTTGGAGGATAATGATTACGATGAGATTGATGAGATTGAAGGTTCGATTCATTTTGGACGTAGCATATCTGAGCCATCTAGTCTTTTACTTTCAAGATATTCCCATTAATCCACCGCCTCCACCGACCGTTGCCTCTGGACAAACGGGTGCAGTTCACTATAACACGCCAGAAGCACATTATATTACCATGGTTACCCCATACAACCATACCAATCCTGTCGTGAGCTGAAATTAAAATTGTGCTGCAAATACTTTAAGGGTTCTAACATCCAGGTTTCCCAATCGAACAAAACAAAGCCAAAAGCAACCTTAAGCAAAACTACAAAGACGATGGGGAATAACTCTGATGGAAAGCTTGGGTTTGCACAAGTTGATGTGAGATATAATTGTGCAGACATTGAAATGTATTATTGCTACTCAAATGTCACCTGCAGGGTTTCCGTGGAAAATGGAGTTTCCTTGCGTTCCAATGCCCCAAAGGCAGCGATGCTGTTGAGAAATTCTGGAAATTAGTGAACGACAGGAAGATTCAGACTGTTGTCTTGCTTGAGGATGTTTCATCAAAGGTGCGAACAACACGTGACATAGCCTATCAGAAGAAGAAAAAACTGAAATTAGTGCATGTGCAATGTGTATACATAATGTTTATCAAAATAAATGAAACATTCGCAGGTTCTGCCCGCTGTTGGGTCCGTGGGTTCATTCAACGACATCAAAGTGATCTGCAAAAAGGAATGGCAAAAGAGAGGAATCAAGAAGTTCACCGTGACCCTCAGCGATGAACAGCTCTGTGGAGAAGCAGAATATGCCAACCAGGTGTGTACGCATAAATACTGAACAGCAAAAGAAACACAACGCAACATTCACCAAAGACGCCTCAGATGAGCTCTGTTGGAAACATCGTAATAGCCTGTCTGTTCATTTCATTCCCAACTGGTTTTAACCAAATTTAAAATACATTCTTTGAAATAATAGCAGAATCTGAAAGTTTATTTAAATTACATCTCGAGTGCTTCTGGCGCCGGCAATTACGATGTTTCCGATTGGGCCCATCTGAGGCGTTCCTGGCAGAGTGGAGGGGTCAGGATTGGAACTCAGAATGGGCGGACAGCAGTGAGGTCAGCACTAGGAAGTAGACGCCTCACCGTGTCTGCACTCATCACGTGACCATGCAATCCAATTTCCACGGTTGAAGATGCTGTGGGTGGGAAAAATTGGTTCCGGATATCCGAAATCTGGATAGCTTTGTCCTGGCGCCAATTGATCACTTTAGCTCCCCTTGCCCTAGCTCGTTCACTGACAATACCCGTTTCACGCGATTGCGAGGAAAACGGGATATCGTTCGGGTGTGGATATCAAAATGACGAGAAGCCGGTGGCGGTCCATTACTGCACATAACATCCTAATTACCTCCCATGTTAGGAGGATGTGTTGTGGAAATTGGTGCTTGAGTCTATTGAGAATGCCTGTGATTTGTGATATTATTGTGTTGACTTTGTTTATGTGAGGTTTGAATGAAAGGTGCTTGTCAATGATGATGCCGAGGAAGTTCGTGTGATCAACGTTTTGTATTTTGTGTGAATTAATGTATAGGTCTGGAGGTGTGATTTTTCTCTGTGGTGTGTGGAATGTGATTGAATTTGTTTTTGTGGCGTTGAGTGAAAGTTTATTTGTGCAGAACCATTTAAAGACGTTTAATTCATTGTTGAGGCTATTTTTGGAGAAGTGCGAGTTGAGTGAGGTTATTAGTGTTGTGTCGTCGGCATAGGTTATGAAATCAATTGAGGAAGAGCTATTGGGAAGGTCGTTAATGTAGATGAGCAAGAGGAAAGGGCCAATAATAGAACCTTGGGGGACGCCGGTGTTGATGTTTAGGTGGTTCGATGTTGTGTTTTGTAGAGTGATATATTGTTGTCTGTGTGTTAAGTAGTTGTTGCATAGTGCGATGGTTTTGTCTTGGAGGTTGTAGTGTTTGAGCAATTAATAAAAAATATATCCGTATGAACCATCATGCAAGAGAGCACAAGGAAAAAGCAAAACAACCAAATTAATCAAAGTAAAACAACCAACATCTACATAAAAGTTACACATTTAATCCTACAAAAATATATATATTCTTGACTTGCAGCTGAAAGGAATAAGTGTTCTGACGGTGGACCACGAACCCACCAATGAAGACATCATCAGTTTGAGACAGAACTTGATCTCTAGTGAAAGATCCCCAACGTGTGCCATAATGTGCAAGTAAGAATACGGTATTGCTCCAAAGGGAAGTTTCACTTACGTCGATTGATCCCCAGAGATGGCCAACAATTCAGTGGGTTCTTCATCAGCGTCAATTGCATGTTGGACATGGTCGATGAAGGCAACAAGATTGACGCTGTTCAGGGTTTGCAGCAATTCAAAACTGTTCGTCCGGACTTTGCACCCACAGATGTAAGGCAAATTTTGCTTTCTTCAGTTGTTATGATCAACCTCTCTCAACAGGAACAAATTCTGCAGTTGAGTCATCTTGCAAAAGACTACGGCAGCTATAGGAAGGAGCTCAAATGAGCTGATAGGACTGATATCTCTGGATTAAAACAAGTAGATTAAGCCTAACATCATCACAATATCGTATCACATATCTTAAAAGAAATATTTTTGCGTGCATATTATCATTTTTGTATCCTAGATTTGTATAAAATAAATCACTTTATTTGAAACGCGTTGAAAGTATATACAAACAGAGTGGGCCAAAAGTAGTTTATCTACTGCAATGTTAAACAATGTATGAATTATTTCAAATAATAACTACCAGGAATGGATTGACTATGTTATTATGTTCCCATTAATGTAAAGAAATCACGTAAAAAGTGAATTTTGGATGAGGGAGGAACTTTTAAATGCTAGTGGTGAGTGATCGCCAAGAGAGCAAAATCCGTCCCTGAATAAGCATTAAGGAATGTCATATCTTGTATGGTGCTTGAATACTTCCTCCCTGTTTTGTACGAGAGCGTTCTTAATTGTACGTTAAATAAAGCTTATCCATGGTCCAGGGCCCTGTTTTCCGCCAAAAGTGGAAATGTCGTGGAATGATGAGTGCACTCTATTAAATGAAATATATATGAGATGTTTATTGAAGATAAGTGGAAGTGTATTGGTGTGCGGAGAAGGGAATGTGTTCCAGAGTGAAGACTGGGATGTTTCCACGAGATGCAGGTTTCAGCGGACAGCGGACGTGATTCGCTCAGCATTGAAAGCGACAAGACAAGAACTGTTCGTTTTTAATACATGTGTAGGTAGGAGAATGGTACCAAAGTAATATAGAGTATGGTTATGGCCTACATTGTAAATGCCGTGCACCGAGACCCAAAATCACTGCTTGAACGTGTCACTCTTGGATGCTTCACCTCCGAAGAAACCGACGATGCTAAAATTGAACTCTGACCCGAAAGCAGTGACTCAGTGATCGGATCATGTCCCCTCCAAGTATCCTATCTCGCGCTGATTTTGAGCCGGTTTGAATGATCTGGACGAACAAGTGAATGGCATCAACGCCCTTCGAGAAATAATGAAGATAATGACAATTAAAAACTTGGTTATTATACGGAGACTTGAACACCTACAACGTAAACTTCATGATTCATCTCCAATCCCGCCACCGCCGACGCAACAACCATCACAAGCCCCGTCTGCAACCAACCCCAATGTGTGGATGCTGTGTGCAGGTTTGTAGCCCTCTTTCACCAGAGTTGGCTCAGCAGCAACAGCCAGACAGTGGGCCAAGGAAAGCTCATCATCACTCAAAAAGGTCGACCAACGTAACGTTAACAAGTTGAAAAACTTTGACGATTATCCACCACTTTTCAATACTAATTATTACTTTTATTGAGTTGGGGTTTTGGTGCCTTCGGTTTACAATGTAAACCTGTATAAATATACCCAAGATATTGTAAACTTATACTTTAAACGGAGCTTGGCGTCCGGAGCTCGGCTCTTTCCCAAAAACTAAACTTTCATTGCTGAATTCTCTATTTATATAAGGATTGCCGCACGTGCCAGATTACGCGCTGGTGATATAGTTGCATGCACGCGCTAAACAATTTGCCGAGAGGCCATCTGTGCTGAAGCCTAAATCATTATTTAACAACAAAACAATTAACGATTAAATTAAGCATTCATTAATGACTAATCTAGCCTGTATTAATAATATATGTCCATCGGTAATAAGTATTATAATGTTGTAGGCCGCGGCCGTCCTCAAGAGTCCTCCGTAAACTCCCTACGATGACCTTTACACTTCTCCCGCCATTATTTCAGATTTCAGATTCGATGTACATCGAATCTCAATTAAATGACACAACACAAAACTCACGATGAGAAAGAGAAACCAAAGCAAAGAAGCAGCAAAAACACAACACAAATCACACGATGGGAAAGAGAAACCAAAGCAAAGAAGCAGCAAAAACACAACACAAATCACACGATGGGAAAGAGAAACCAAAGCAAAGAAGCAGCAAAAACACAACACAAATCACACGATGGGAAAGAGAAACCAAAGCAAAGAAGCAGCAAAAACACAACACAAATCACACGATGGGAAAGAGAAACCAAAGCAAAGAAGCAGCAAAAACACAACACAAATCACACGATGGGAAAGAGAAACCAAAGCAAAGAAGCAGCAAAAACACAACACAAATCACACGATGGGAAAGAGAAACCAAAGCAAAGAAGCAGCAAAAACACAACACAAATCACACGATGGGAAAGAGAAACCAAAGCAAAGAAGCAGCAAAAACACAACACAAATCACACGATGGGAAAGAGAAACCAAAGCAAAGAAGCAGCAAAAACACAACACAAATCACACGATGGGAAAGAGAAACCAAAGCAAAGAAGCAGTAAAAACACAACACAAATCACACGACGTGACGAACAAGTGTAGGCCTATGTAGATTTGAAACGACGGAGCAACATAGGCAAGATACACTTGCATACACACAACTGAAAGTAGTGTAAGTTAGTTAGTTGTAAAGCACAGTTTGGGAAATATATCGAACGTAGGGATCCGGGGATCAAAGCGGTGGACTCTTTTGAGGTATTGGTGACAGCAGCAGGACGAGCGGGTGATGGCGCATGTGTCGTAAACGTAGCATGGAAAGAATATGTGGGGAGGAAAGAAAAGAAAAGCGCTGACAGAGGAACACAAGTCGAGTGAGTGGAACGAAGCTAATTAGCAGGGATATAATGCTTGGATTTTATGACCACAACAAGAACCATAACACAAACCAAAACATCATGAAAAAAAAAAAAATCAACACCAACAAGGACATCTCAATTCATTATCGATTGCAAACTAAAATAACCACAAGCACTAAAAGGAATACCCTAACAGCTATCCCAAGAGTCCATCGTGAAAAAAATGAGTATAGCAAGATAAGGAATGTCCAATAAACAACTTCAGTGATGAAGTTGACAAAGCGCTATGTTCAGAAAGTCTCGAAATGTGATACAGATAAAAAAAAGACACAGAAACAGCAGTAGAAATTGCAGCGATTGTACTAATTCCCGTTTACAAAATCATCATCAAACACCTCAGAGTCCTCCGTAGGGGAAGATGACCTTCACAATCTGATGGACAAGCTTTGCCATGAAGAGAGCAATACGCAAAAATTGCTTCGAGTAACTTTCAAATATCGCCTCAGCATAAGCAGCCAGGCAATTTGTGATTTTCTTAAAAGTGAACAATGAAATTTTAGGTTTTTACGTTCGGGCACAGGACATACATATTATTGTCTTTTTTTACAATAACAACCTTTTTGGCGCGGGTCGCCTGGCGGAATTCCCGTGGCTTATGACATCATTCGCAGCTCCACAAGCGGCAAATATGTGAACCAAACCAATTTAGTAGGAGAATTAGAACCACTGAATATGCGCTGTTTGTATGTGCGCCATTTTAATCGAACGTGGGTCCAGACATGCACCCTGTGTATGCATTGTATTTTATTGTTATCATTTATCAATTAAAGAAATAGAAATTGTGAATACATTCTTGGTTAATGAAGATTGTCAAGATTCTCTCACGGATGTGCTTTTTTTTCTCAGGTCAACATGTTTCAACAGATGACTGAGTCAACTTCATTCCAGACCTGCATTATGCAAGCAACCTCTACAACGAGAAATTGCATATGGGATCAGCAAAGATACAGTAATTGCAGCCTTATGTTTGACGCAAGATCGATTCTGAAGCATCTCGACTGGGACACACATCGAATGGAAATGCTTGGATTAGTGGATTTCAACAAATAAACCATTTTTTTTTTTTTTTTTGATGAACGTGTAGGTTTATTCTATGGTTAATTTATTATAATAGGTTAATTTATTATTTTTAATATGCCCATTATGCTGGATTTCATCCGTTACTGACGTTGCATTATCATTATCAATCATGTTTTTTTTATTACACGTGCCATTGTGCTAATATTATATTTCATATTATTACCGTATTTCTTGCTCATCGATTGAGTTATGCATCAAACACATAATTATTATATAATTTTTAGCTTTGCGAAAATACCCACCTAGATGATTTTTACGAGTAAGTGTAAGTACAATACATATTGAACACTTTTTTTTCGCTTGTTGAAATATATTATGCAAAGGGCCACAATAACTATAGTCTGAAATTGATTATTATCTGGTTATACAGACATCAAAAAACAAACAAACAAACAAACAAAAAAAAAATTAAAAATTAAAAAAAAAAAAAAAAAAAATTAAAAAAAAAACCGGTTTCTGATTAAAAGGTTGTCATTTTCGTACATTATGGTCGCCGAATGCGCTATGCCAATGGGTGCGTTATGATTCCATAAGTAAGTTATACTTAGATGCCGACTTCCGTGCTCCTTGTTTGCTTGCCGTGCCCTCACGAGTGTATCGCCCACATGAGGCATGATGCTTCACTGGTTCCCTGGTCATATATATAATGACACAGACACACACAGGTGACAGGTGGTATCTCATTGCCTGCTATTTATAGTATCCTTTAGTCAACTGGTCGTATTCAGCAAATACTGTGAATTCATTTTCACACGCCTCGCCTTGTGAGCCACCTTGGGAATTCCGAGTGACGTCATGTGAAATCGAGTGAAATGGATGTACCAAAATATGGGTGAGTTTTCATCGGCGTGTGCCGGTGCTTTTTTTCAGTAGCGCCGGAGACCAGTAAAGCATGAGGCATGAGGCATGATGAGATTTTACGGCTCTATCCAACCTATTCGGGTTATATGGGCGCCAGAACAGAAGGCCCGAGACCGTGTTTCCCCCTACTCTTATCGATAAATCTTGAAGGTTCTTTATCCTGCATACCACCATAGACAGTAGAACACAGCTCCCAGTCTTGTTACGCAGTAGGACAGTACTGCAGAGTCACCAACGAATCGCGCACAGGCAAAATATACGTGCATGTGAGCAATCTAGCATACTAGTCGTAATAATTGCTTCAAGCCGTGATTGTTTGTAACAGAAAGTCTTTATTCGCTTTCAATCTCGTCAGCATTACAACGAATTTCGGCAGCATTATACCAATGTGAGCGTCAATCAATGTTTTAGAGTATACCGATATGATGAGCCAGTATAATGTGCCTCATTTGAAGGAAGCCATTTTTCCCAAGGTTTCCTAGAATAGTGTCCAAATCTTTATTATTGTGTTTTATCACTTTCATGAACGAGGAACAGAATTATGCGCGAAATATGATCAGGATTAATTCACAGTAAAGATATCAACACATCCTGATCACCCACAAAAATTATACTCTCTGCCCATGAAACATGATATACATGTAATGTAAGCGATATTCATCATCGTGCCTGTAAATAATAATATAATGCCCAATATTTAGCTGAAGGCGGTGTCCGTTATTTCCCATTGCATGCCTTGAGGACTGTTGCTCTTTGGTCAAACAGAGGTGGAAGAAAAGTGTCTCTATCAATCCCATATGAGCAGGATTGTATGCGAAAAATATAGCTAAAATATGTCGTGTCTCTTCGTTTACTGATTCTCTTTGGATTTCTGACTTTTTGTGAATGTCAACGACATGGAGCTTCCACTGGTGAGTTAACTAAGTATGCGCAAATACCTTAAGTAGATAGCTGATATCAGGTATTCAGATCTCATATAATATTCAGAAAAAAAAAATCGGAAGAAAATTGTATATGCATGTAAAACAGCAACAGCCAAAATCCCCCATGTATCGACGACCCTTGTCGTCTGGTCTGATCCAGTGTTCGAAGGTTGAAGCTTGTAGCTTGAAGGATGAAGGTCGAAGCTCCAAGCGGGGGTGGCAGTTTATATAGTGTCCGCTTCAGTGCCTCGGGTCACGTGTCCTCTGAATGTCCTGCGCGAATGCAATGAGGGGTGACGAGCCGTTTAGAAACTGGTCTGGAATCTCCACCAGAGAGCGGTCACGTGAGCTCAAACTCGTTTGGTTGAGAAACGTTGACAACCTCGGTTAAGAACCTCGGGGTTCTGAAAACACAGAAACTGGCAAAAATATCCAATTAAATTGTGTTTTGTTTTTTTTTGTTTTTTTTTTTTTTTTAATATATTTTTATTGTTAAATTGAGTGAGAATCAGTTGATTCAACCGTCTTATAAAAAGTTATTAACCTTATAACTCAAGATATTAATGATTTTATCATCATTTTCCGAC
>KB292818.1:33565-58526 GCA_000328365.1 Capitella teleta | reverse complement strand
GTTGCACCTATCTCATTTTTTAATGCTCATAAGGTTCTATTTTTTTCGTTAAATTGTTCAATGCATCATTTTCAGTGAAATTGAGCTTCACGCTTTGTATGCTCAGTCGCATCATTATTGTGTAATAATTGTGAAAATGTGATTTTTGGTTGGCGTCTCCGGACGCCAACCTATGATATCACTTCGGACACACTTCTTTGACTCGTGATTGGCAGACCAACTTCATTCTTCCAATCAGAATCGTCAAATTCATGTCAATACGCATGCGCACAGGTCAGCCATTATGATATACCAAACGCGGATCTTCTTCTTCTATGTCCCATGCTTATGAGCTATGGCAATCATGGCTCGATATCGAACCCTGTCTCCCACAATATGCAGTGTATTGATAGGCTCTTTGCGGATCTGCAAATCATTTTATCACACGTTATGACTATTGGCATCAGAAATGAGGATATATTTACCCTTTTCAAACCAAAATCTACTTCCATTGGTGACGTTTTTCTGTTTTACGAGTCGGGAATGGGAATTAATTCATGTTAATACAGAATTGTTTATGTTATTGTTATCTCAATATATCTCAGTTGTTATGCAAATTGTTGCATTAACATTTACACATACTCCTAGCATATGCATCTTACTAAATCCGGAGTTTTAATTAATATGCTCCAATTTCAAGGTCTTGATGGTATCTAACGCAATTAATTGCTTATATCATTGACTTTTTATATTTTTGTATTTATTTTTTATTTATTTTTTGGGGTATTTTCTCAGTAGAGTAAACCGTGCGCTGTCGATTAATTTATAAATAATATATAATAATAAAATAAAATAATAATAATAATAATAAATAAAAATAAAAATAAAATTTATTTTATATAGCGTAAAATCCAAGGAGCTCTAAACGCTAAACAGCTAGAACATAAAACAAGGTCAAAGATTAACGGGTTAATTTATTATTATCCATCACTGATTGATGTGTGTTGTTGTTTGCGTGTTCCATGATTCCTTTGTTAGGATCCTGAATTGTTATATTTCAGAGTGACAGAGCCGTTGACACTTCATATTAAGTTGGTTTAAGAACATATCATATGGCATCGTCATCGACTTCATCCTCATCAAGCTCTAGCTTCTTTTTTTATGTATATTTTATATTTTCATAATCGTTCTTGTTACCTTGGTATTATCTAGCCATGACATGTTCACCACATACATTTATGTTTACATGTACCCATATCCCCCGATATGGGTACATGTAAAGTTTTCGATGGGTCTGAATAGTCGCAGGTGCAAAAATGCCAGAGAAAGTCGAGGGATATGCAGACGCAATACTTATGTAATGCTGTATCCAAACAACCCACGCAAATAGCATATACTATCAGTTCAATAAAGATTTCATTGCTCCAACATCTTTCGTCATCAAATTCGATCGGTACTGCAGTGTAGCCACTTCTGTTGCAGGTACATCGACTGGAGCTGAAATCACCTCTGTCGTTCGGGAGAAACGAAGGAGCAGGTTGGATGGATGGGTTGGCTATGTTAATGTCTCACGTTTCTGTTAGGTCTTCTTTCTTACATCAACATAGAATATCTGGATAAGTACGGCTACACTGCCAGATAGTAAGCAAATGATCGGTTCAAGGCCCGTAATCTCACATAAATGCGTCTTATTACATGAAAAATATTCAGATAATCTTCAGAGTGTAGTTCAGAAATAATCCCACGCTCCTCACCTGATGCGATACGTGATATGCCTAATTTAACACCTCCGTTCGGGGCTTATATACTCGTGTGTCCCTTGTTTTATTGGGAATAACATACATATTATACTAAGACAAAAAGAACATTTACAGATTTTGGATCACACTGAGAATAATCTTATTGTTTTTCTGTGAGCATAAATGCCTCACAGAGAATTTCAGAGATCCGCCAGAGTGCAACTTCATTTCTAGTAAGTTAGCTTTAATGATATTAGTGATTCGGATTAACAAACTTCTCGGAATGTTCATCTTAATTACGCCATCTTAAGAAACTACTCGTTGGATGAGCGGATATTAGAGAGACATGTTATCTTGTGTATATAATTATCATATCAAAGTAATACATCTATCCACTTATGCGTCCAACCCCATTGGTACCAAGTTCAAACTGTGTTCCAATTTCCTGTCGTGTGAACGTTAATGAAACGTATGGAAATTACGTGCACATTGAAATAGTATTGCATTTCTGCACAGAGCATCATGAATTAAATTAACCCTTTTTTCCGGGAGATAATACAGCCTTTAAACTCGACTCCTAATATTATTTAATCATTTTTGTTGCATAAAACTCAGCAAAGCATCTTACGCTCTGCACTTGGGTGAAGAGGTAGTTCCCTCCGCAACATTACATTGTGGATATAGAGCGAGGGTGTTCAACATAGACGTGTGGTGTGAATGCCTGTCTGCGGAATGAACTCGGCTTACAGTTGTAATTGCAAAAATTATACAGATGCTTTCGTGACTTTCGACGTATGCATCTTTACTCTTGATTGTGCGTTTACTCGGTGTGGCTTTCTATCTTTCCTAAATATACTACTGCTAATCCACATCCACGTAAGAGTCAATCAATCATGCAATAGTATGACAAGTATTGTACAATAATAATAAAATTACAAAAAACAAACAAAAAACAAACAAACAAACAAACAAACAAAAACACACAACACACAACACACAACAAGTTGATAATATGGATTGTCTCCTAAACTCCCAAAAAGGTCCTTGATAAGGAACTCGTTTTACTCTCACGATTTAAGAGGTTAGCAGGGGCGCTACTAAGTTGAATGAGACCTGAATCATGTTAAATATTACTAACCAATATAAATATAACTGTTCATGACTATAACTAATCGTATTGTAGAAATGATGCTGCACATGCAGACCACTTTCGGACTGTAGTAAATGATGCCATGTCGTGTCGTGCGGTTTCATTTCGCGCATGGTGTTTGGTTTTGTTTTACACGCGGCACGGTTCGCGGTTTCATTTTGCATTTGTGTCTTAGAACGAGAACCGAGCAATGTTCAATCCAGCAACGGGTGGTCATTGATAAGGGTGTTTGTTGCCCCGGGGAAACCGTGAAATGACCACCAAGGGTCATTGGATGGTCATTGTGTTCGTTCCTAAAGCAAATGATCGGTTCAAGGCCCGTAACCTCGTGTAAATGCGGTATCAATGCATCCTGGAGATGTTACTCCAAAAGAGACCCCAGAAGTTGCATCCTTATAGAATATAGAGTAATGTAGACTGTCGAAGATTATAATGTATTCGGGTTACAGACGCTTGGAAGGTGATTTCAATTCGCAAATGCATTCACCACAATTAAACGTTATAAACAAACGTAATTTTCGTAGTATAATTTGGTTGACTCACTCAGAAGTCACGTTCGTGCCCATTCGTGACTTATCTCCTAATTAGGCTGAATCCGATGTAATCACACAAATTTGCCGTAATTAGCTTAATCAATTTAGTTATGTTTTTACAGTTTTCTGCATTTCTATGATCGAAAAACACCATGTGGGGTGATTATAAGCGGTTTTTAGGTTTAAGGCTCAGAGCATTCATAAATCATCCATGCACCATAACCGAAGTATTAGGCATGAGTTAACATCCTAAGTGATTCAAATAAGATATTTTCCAACAGCACCCTCAAGGCATTATAGACAAAAGTCAGAAACAATGGCCGATTATTACGGTTTTTGACCCCCCGGATCGCCAGTATTTTTTTGGCGAAACCCGCCATATTTGATATCAACGAGAAGATCTGCCAGGGAGCTCTCTTGTAATGCACTCCGAAGTCACGTATTAAATAGAATGAACGAACCAGAAGGATTAAACTGGAACCCTTCATGACCTGTATTTGCAAACTATGACATATAGTTTGACCAACTTCCATACTAAAAAAAACAGCTGACATAGGCTCGCTTTCACCCCCACCCCCTAAGCCATCGGTAAAAAGGACGAATCGGGCTTATATAAATTCTTATACTAATAGTGAAATTAAATTGTTGTTAGTTTACATACATTTTCACTACATTATGCACCTTTTTTTCCAGTTCTGATGCAAGGCCTGACAGTGACGAAAACGACAATTGCACACCTCCTCCACCTCCCCCTCCACCTCCACCTCCACCCCACTCCTACCTCCACCTCCTCCTCCACCTCCACCCCTATCTCCACCTTCACCTCTACCCTAGGAGAATCAAATTTAATTGTTCATACTGTAGCTTGAATATCAAATATATTATGTATCTCTATCTTCAGTTCGGATTCAGGGATTTATCAAGTTTTTATTCAGCCTGGAAACTGGTGTCTCTTAAAATTATTGTAATGCATGGTAACTTTTTTTGCTAAAGATCAATCTCTATGAAACTTGCATGTAATAGGCACCAACATAAGGAACACATGCATGTTAAATTTCATTGTCATATGATATCTGTGGCTGAAATATGCCTGATGAATATTAATAATAGTAATCAAGACTTTGATCGCGAATTTCTCAGAATGACGGTCTTTGAAGTTACGGACTTCAAAACGCTGTAACTGCGCAACACTTTGAGATATTTACATGATTTTTGCACCAAATTACTTACGAGAGTGTCATCAAACTCAAAAATTAATCCCAATCCATGTGACCTGTTTTGCTCGTTTTGTCGAGAGTCAATGAACAAGGTGCTAAACCCTCAGTACGGTCTATCATGGTTGACCTTTTTCCGTAACACTCCGATTCCATTGGGTGTCCTCAAGCTTTTCCAGATTTGTACTTTTCCTTTCATGCATTGTTGTAAAAAACAGGAGTGTTATCCGTAACATGGCACATGCAGTATATCAATTTCAACTCATTGGTTGCTATTTATGGTAACATTTAGTCAACTGGTCGTATTCAGCAATTACTGTGAATTCATTTTCACGGATGACATGAAGATCGCCTCTATAACACCTTGATCCTGGCTTTTCGGCACCAAGGGCGAGCTAGGATTGTTCGATGAGCTTCACTCAGTGGATGAGGCTCATAGCTCGCCCTCGGTCCCGAAACGCGTTCAAAGATCTCTCTAGGCTCGGCCTCATATCCGAACGACAATTACGTCCTCGAGAAAAAGCCTTTTCCCCTCCCGTTCGTTATGATTACATGTGCTCTTCAATTCACCCCATAGAGGTAATTCGTGCATGTATACATGAAATACTGAATAACATTCTATATTATAATTATATAACTTCCTAAATTGTCAGCTATGATATATTAAAGAAGACGTACACATGTAATGCTTTATTTTGCGACAAAAATAGGACATAATGAAATTATTATAAACATTTAGAATGCTTGATTCACGTCGGATTGAAACCTGCTCGAAGGGCGACTACATGTTTCACTGGTATCATTTGATGTACTTCCTGAAATCACGAAAGAAAATAAATATATAAAATCAGAGAAAAGGTTAAGCTATGATGTATATTCGAACACATTAATTACATTAACAAATCAAACTATCAATGTAATTGTTTATGTACTCAGCATAATTTACATGACTATTGTGTGATAAATTTCCTGTATAGGTGAGCAAGAACAGCAGCATGCAAGTTGATTTCTGTCCTTACTTCATTTCACAATGCTTTCACATTTTCCTCGCCTCGCCTTGTGAGCCATTTTGGAAATAATATAAGTATATAGAATGGAGAAATATATAATTTTCCTCACTCAATGAATATAAAGAAAAGAAAAACAAGAAAAGAAAACAAACAAACAAAAAACAAACAAACAAAAAACGCAGAAACGTCCCTCTCGCGCATCTTCAAGACAGTTTTTATTTATTTGGAATTCTCCAGCCAGAATCAACCTTCAGATTCAATTTATGATAATAAGCCATTTTTCTGCAAACGTTTTGCCCTCCGAGTCTGTGAATCCCTGATGAGGAAGGCAAAACAAACTATCAACTTTTCTTTATATTAGGATGTAACCGGAAGTTCCTGCAAACTGCGAAACTCTGGTTGATTTGGCTGATTAGTTCGCATGGGCGCAAACGAAAAAAATAACAAAGGTGTCGTCTGCAATGGAAGACACAGCACCGCCGCTGCAATACGACACCCAGCAAACCACGCGAATTAACTTCAGTCAATATAATCTTTGTATGCTTTATATCATTGTTTACTTAATATAAACAAACTGCACGATGCATAGAAGTGTAAATTGATGAAATCATTGCATTATTATGACCACACTGAAAACCGACAATAACGACCAGATGAATCTGAAATCAAAAAATCATGAGAGATGTAAGTCAAGTATGACACCGAATGGATGGCATTACAAGGCAAAACGAGTGTATACATCGAGGTACGACGAATAAAGCATGCATATCTGACGCACTACTCCTGTCCATTTCGGATGTCTGTTGATTTGTGGTATTTGCACTTGTTGACCCGATAGTCCGTTCTGTTGCAGCTGCATGCGTCATAAATCGAGAGTTGTCACCAGAGATCTCCTGCACCGTTTCAACTTGGATGGAGTCACAGCCGCAAGGACCAAGAACAAGAAGACACACGATTCAGGGTCAAGGGTGAAAAGGGAGATTTCTCCTGAGGGAACAAGACACTTTGATCTACGCAGTTATGAAATTAATGTGCATGACTCTTGTTAATTCTACAATATGAAGACACATATTTCTTTGGGTAAAGATACCTTCTCCCAACGATGTTCATAATCCAATTCTCCCTTCCCTGTACACTTCGTCCCTTTATTCAACACTAAGGCCCAACACGAGGCCGTGTATTTTTCTTGTCAATTAGGGTGTCCTGTAACGTACACTAATTAGGGAGAACTTGAGCGTATAAGTGCTGCGTTGCAGGCAAATCGGGTCCCCACGATGTGAACCAAAATTGAAAAATACTTCATAGTGTGTAAGGTGCAACATTTATGCCCATTATATTTTATATCATGAATAAAATCTGACATGCATTGCTGCTCGTTATCAGAGCATGATGCCGGTTGAAGGTGCACTCTGTATACTTATAAATATTCATAGACTCCAATGCTGGAAATGGAGACTTATTTAGATAGCATAACATATCAACGTGCGAGTTCTGCGGTAATTCTACAACTGGAAATTTAACATTGTGACATTGCTGTACGCTAAACCACAATGCATCGCGCGCAGCATAATTACGCTATATAGTCTACTGTTCTGTGTTACTCTTACGGCGCGAGTCTCGAGTTAGTGATCGAGACGCTGATCGACATCCTAAACAATCCTTTCTCGTGAAAAAAAAAAAAAAAAAAAAAAAAAAAACACTCTGAGTAAATTTTTTTCAATTATGCAGATACGACGGCGAATTTACAGGGATGTGCTATGAAATGGCTGTCTGATATCCGCTAATGATGCATCAAAGTATCATGCTAGTGAATTAATATCCTGTCCGCCAAATAGACGGTGGTTATGTGCCACCAAAGGGCATTACACCAGTGCAATATACTCACACGGAATCATAGTAAAACTGGGTAGTGTACAATCCGAAAAGAGGATTTCTAAGGTAACTGCTAAAAAAGACAATTGCTCGACCAAGGTCGGTGTCTATAACAAACAGAAAGGACAGTGGGTTGCATTAGCATTTAGATGACAGTGGGGAATCCGTGTATTCATTAGAAGTGTCAAGTGCACGAGGAAGATAGATTGGGTGGAATACATTCATTGGATCAATCCCCTGTCCTGTAAGAAATTACCCAAAGAGGAGATGGTATTTATCCGCAATCAATGAAATTATGATAGGTGACGAATGACGAGTACTGTCACAATTGACTACCTGTCATCGCTAGTTTAGAGTTTTATCGTGATGTATAGCTTTGGTAGGCTAAAAATGACACACGCTGGTCGATTTTTAAATCATCACGTAGGTGGTCCATCAAAAGTTTTGATTTTTTCAAGGAAAATACAATTCAAGACCAATTGAAATACGACTATCTGACTCGGGCAGAATAGCTCAAAAAGAAAACTGCGTTTTCGGTGATTTCACAACCGCACGAAATCGAACGCAACATGAAAGCGAGTCATTAAACTTCTCAAACTCAATTTATCAAGATAATAGCTAGCCCAAAGCAGGTGTTATTTCTAAGAAGTTATCACCAAATGGCGTAATTGAACGTCTTAGGGGATGAACCTTCTACCATTCGCTATAATGTATTATAACAATCAGATGTCCTCTTTGAGGTGCAGCACAAAATAAGAACATTATTCGAGTGGGTTTGATTACTTTTACAGCAAACGAAGTTCCCAAAATAATTCCAAATCTGTGAGCGAAATTTGCATTCTACTCTCATGTTGCCGTTCTTAGAACCTAATCTTGTTCATGTGCAAAGTAACTGGAGATCATGGGGTCCATGGAGCGGGGCACTCCATTACCTGGTCGCACCATATCACCCATTAACAGCCTCTTTCCCGTGTATCATGGGGCCCAGTGTGCTAGTACATCACTATACACACCGATGCTATCTGAGCAAAGAACATGAATATAAAATTTGGCAAAATGTGTTTCTATCTCAGGAAATAATAAAAAGGTGCTTTGAGAAGCATGGTTCACAAGATAGCCTCACCAGTCGGCGTGCCAGGGCGGCCCTCGATCCCTTATCACCCCTATCAGAGCATTATCACACGCACTCGCAACGCAAACGCAGTCCATTATCTCTACGGCTGTTTTATAATAGGCGTCAAGACATTACAGCGTTGCATTGGGTTCTAATTCAAGCCACCACATTGGCAACATTTCCCTCCCACGGAATGCTTTTTTCAACTCACCTCGTGCCCGAAACGAACCTGCAATGCAACCTACCGGCACGGAGGCCTATGTGATGCAGACTTTTTTTTTTTTTTTTTTTTTTTTTTTTTTTTTTTTCTTGTTACCTTTCGAAATTTCGAGTAAATTGATATTAATTAGTAATTAAATCGATATGAAATGCTAGAATGTATATATTTGAAATGATATATTATACTGCAAGCATTAAAGTAAAGTGAGAAACTAAAGGTTAGCGTAAGTTTAAATTCGTGCTGATTGCTGTATCCAGAAACCAGAAACTCTGAGGTTCGCTGTTCAAATCTCATGTCTGACAATTTTCATTTAAACACAACAACGAATACAAATGAAAATTTGAAAAGCGAACTTCAGAGTTTCTGGTAAACCACCTTGCCGCTACACCACAAAGTTATATGGCAAAACAGGTGGCCATATCAAAACATAATTATAAGGACAGAAAAGTTACATTATAGTCAGGTTGATGTTGTTTATAACGAGCATAACTCTTGAACCCAATGTGGGATTGGAGTCCATGAAAATATTTGTACAAGTAAGTGTAAGTATGTGTAAGTACATGTACATGTATTGTAGATAAGGGAATGTGTATGTGTAAATGTGCGTATCTGCACATGAACATGATGTAGTTTCACGGCTCCATAATATCGATAAATCCCAAGGGTTATTTATCCTGCATACCACCATAGACAACGCCCTACCTTGTTACGCAGTACTGCAGTCACCAAAGAATTACAAATAATACGAATTGCAATTATAATTCACAATCATAACACCTGTGGCCTGATAGGGACTCGAACCCGGAACCTCGACCCCCACGGTCGGCACAGAATTGCAGTGAGCCGGTTAAATCCACGGAGCGATTCGGTGCCCCTTGTACATGTGTAATTAAAGTGTGTATGTGTAAATGAATGTGCATGTTTATTTGTAACGTATGTGTACGTTAAGTGTGAAGGTGAAGGTATCTGTTTTTGAAGGTATTGTGTATCTATCTATAAGTGGGACTGTAATGCAATTCATTGTAATGTTATATAATGTCAAATTTTATTGAGATGGTTTTGCAATGCAATTTTGACTAATTAAATTGTAATTGCGATTGTGAAGGTCAGCATTTTCAAATGCAAAGTAATAAGTGTGAATAAAATGGAGGGAGGGAAAAACATGGTGAGTATCAAACCTTGATGTCTCACTTGCTAGTTTACAACCCTACCCCTCTGCCAAGGTGCCACATGCTGGTAGTGCCTTCTGTTCAAGGTTTTATTAGCAGTTAACATAACTAATTACTGTCATGTAACTCATTAACTGCTAGTGATGACCAAAAAATTGTGGGCATCAAGTTGTAGATCACATCTGTACGCATCTAAGAGGTAAACAGTTTTTACTCGTATAGTTAAGGAGCTGTGATTAGTTGAAAATTATAATTCATAATTAGACAACGGGACTTGTGCCACTATGAAGCATGGCATCCTGGCTTTGTTAATCCTGATTTTTGTAGTTTTATTAGACAATTACTTATAAATTAGCTACAGTCCCACTAAGAAGCAACATTCAACAGGCGACTGTGACCTTGACCTTGACGTGACCTCTCCAAAAAATTTGGTGAAGCAGGATGCCATAATTTATCTGACATTTGGTTAAGAAAATTTCCCATAATGTGCAATTAAGTGCTAATTAATGAGTAATTGACTCACTTCTGTAATTATAATGATCTTAGACACTAGGTTCAAATACAAAACTTGTAAACGTTGTCAATGTGCATTGAATGGCGACAATTTTATTGATAACCGAGCTGTATTCAAGTAGTTATGAGTATGAGTAGATGTTCACTTAATTGGCTCGTGAGACCTCGACCATAATCTAATTGATTGAAAACTTCTTTCAGACCTGCGTCTTTATTAAATGCACAATGTGCAAAAGTTTCAAGGCTTTAAGTGTACAAACACCAGAGATCTGGTGCATTATAAAGTGCGGACAAACAGACAAACGGAGGCTAGTGATATATAGGTAAATCTCGGATTTACTCATAATAAGCGGGGGGGAAATGCTAATAAAAGCAATTCGTGCGGGATCCTCACGAAAGAATAACTAAATATGGCACAAGCAAGCAAACATAACTAGATTGAAATACGTTTTATCACATTATAGAGAACGTCAGAATAGTTTTCATTTCTAAAACAGTTTCGAGACAGACGTGAACACTAAACCATAGAAAGAAAAGAGAGCCAAAATTGACGTCATGGTATGTATCGTATTCGATGTTCTTCGCGGTATTCGTTTGACAACAAGCAGGCTGTTTCTTTTACTAAAAAAAAAAAATACAAATAAAAATGATGACATGAAAGCACTGGGCATGCATGCATCTGGCGTTCGCATAAAAAAGCAATGTAAATGAGAATAGCGCTCGAGCAACACTCACTTTTGAAGGATAAGAAGCCTTTTGTGGAAAGGAACAATCCTTTGTGTGTGACATACTGGCGATTTCACCTGTTCACACAAGGACTCTTCCTGGCTAGAATCGGTCTAAACCAGAGCAATTCGTCTTCCCCAGAAGTGGATCGAACAATCGCTATTCGTTATATATCTATTTATTTATTTATTTATTTATTTTTTTTTATTTTTTTTTTATTTTTTTTTTTTATTTTTTTTTTTTATTACTGACTCTATTGAATGGCTCTGCAAGGCGAAGACGTCCGTTATTAAGCTCTGTTATGTTTTTGCTCCTTTGCGTAAAACTGGGTCAAAAGCCATGGTTATAGTTGCGTATATAACGTATATCATGTCGATCATGCAGTAAAAAACACCGGCAACTTTGTGAACGCGAATTTCCACACAGAGTATACGGCCCGATTCCTAAAGGAAAATTAAGTCAACATGGCTATGAACAGACTCAGTCGTAATACGACCGAAGTCAACATAATGAGTCCTAATTCAAAGGTAAAACGTTCCAAGGTCCTTGAGACTTACATCTATAAGCCAACAGATTTAAGTCCGTTACAAAAATGCCTCGTCGCTTTGATTTTTCAAAGTGCGTTACGACTTATGATAGCGATTTTCGAAACAACTTTGCAAACATACGACAGGCGCACACAATACTCCTAACCCGTAAATAACAAACTATCTAATCTACATAATAATCGCATTGTGTGAGTAGATCAAATTTCGGACAAGTTGGAATACGTACAATTTAGAGCAACAATGTGTAACTCTTCTCTATATATATCAACCGCCATAAGCTTTCTAAACAATCGTCGGAATAGAGACGAATATAAGATGAATTTGAGTACTAAGGGCCTAGCTAAGCTCGTAAAACGTTTCAATCTGAGATATCAGTGATATCACAGGGCGATTTTACTGGCTGATTACGGGTCGGTGGTTTTTCTATGACTCTTGAATCCTTCTATGTAAACCTCTTGGCTTTTGGCGGCAATTTGCCCGGCTATCCATCATCTGCGAGGCAGTGTACAAGCCCCTTGGTGTGATCAATCATATGCTGAATGCAGATTGCCACCACTCAGTTTGGCCTTTTTGTCGAATATATAATTATCATTAGCAATAAAGTGTATTCGCCCATCAAGCAGATGCTGATTATAGGCCAGTTGTACAGCTTTTGGTATAGATCCCCCGAATAATGGCCAAAGATCCCAACACTGAGTAAATATTCACAACTTTTAGAATTTCATTCAATGGAATGTTTGTTTGTCGTGTTCAATGTAATGATAATTAATTCGTAGACATGATCTTCACCGATAATTTTCATAATAAACCAAGTATACTTATTTAGACACACCCGTACTTTGTGCCTGATCAATTATCAATCAATCTACTTTCAGGGCTCAAAGAAAGAGAAACATTTTACTCGCCAGTAAACGGGGAATTTTTACTCGCCAAAATAAATTTTTACTCGCCATGAATTTTGACGAAAAACATAGCATAAAACGCAGTTATTTTATAAGTGTAGGTCCTGGATTCATACTATGTCACTATGTCAACTAATTTTAATTTGGTTCAATCGTATATGACAATGCAGTATGCACTGCTATAGAGTACACCTTTATCTAATTAGCAATGCGTCAAGGGCATTCAGTTCTATCACATGTACTCTGCCACTAGAAAAGTGTGTTTCCCTCTAGTGGGTTATGCTGGTATGTTGTAATGGCCACGCATCCACTCTCAGTTAGATGAGCCAAAAACAACCAACAAATGAAAATGACAAAGGAAAATGCACAGACTCGTGTCGTCAATCCTTTGATCGACCCTCAGTGGGAATCTTCAAAAGAATTATAAAAAAAAAAGGTTAACTCGAGCGTTAGCTAAATCGCGTCAACTTATATAATTATTGGAGCAAGAGTTGGAATCAAATTCCGATTTCAAATGATGTGTTAGTGAATCAACGATTCATGAAATCATCAACCACTGTTACTACATGTATTATAGTATTCAGATTAACTACCAGTATAACATGCTATACCTAAGACGCGACTTAATTTGCCCAAAAAAAAAAAAAAAAAAAAAAAAAAAAAAAAAAAAATATGTGAATGCAGTAAGAACATTGGCTTTGGCGTCAAAATTATTCGTCTAATCTGGCGTTAACATGGCGTCTGAGCAAACTCGAGAAATTCCAAAGTACAACGGTAAGAATTATTGGACGGGATGCAGTCGATAGTCTTACAACGAAAAGGAAAAAAAGACATGTTATACAGGAAGAAGGGTCAAAATATATCAGATCAACGATTTCCTTTGTCGCCAACAATCCAAGGCAACATCTCAGAAGAAACTCAATAAGGAAATTTCAACATCAAATGACAATTACATGAAACATGAAACAGTCACAAATCTGAATATATCGATTTTTTTTTTTTTTTTTTTTTTTTTTTTTGCTCCTATACAAACTTTTAATAATATTTTCCTATATATATTTCCAGATCCCCAAACCTGGTCACTTAAAAAAAAAAAAAAAAGTCCTACTTACAATTTTGCAACTACCAACATAACTGATGTAATTCAATAAATAGATGAAAATAAAGTTAGACCGCTCGTTACAGAGAAAAGGGACTCACAAGGAAAACCGTAAATATACTAAATAGCTGAAAGCAAAAGCAAAAGCAGCGCATCTCTTGCTACGTAGGAATACAAAACCGCAACTCAATAAAACGCCTGTTTATGGCTTCTCCGCGATGCCCTGAAACGGCTTTATGTTTTACCGTGCCGCCCTTATATGTCTTTTAAGCATCCATAATACCTGTTGATTTATATAGTAGCCCCATTCCAAATAGCATTACACTATTCGCAAAAGTTTTAGGATACCTCCTCTTAGCAGCCAGTAACTTGACATTCCCTGCCAGCGTTACACCCAATGCCCCCTTTGTAAATGCATCTCCTGAAAACTGCATGAAGCATTCAGATCCATTATGTCTTTTTGTTAGGTATTTTCCCCTGTTGTAATGCCTATAGTCTGCGACGAAGCTGCTCAGTATGCAGGCTTTTACTCGTCTGCTACACGCTTGACTGCCTCTATTGCAGTGCAAAGTTCTCGCTCTGAATGATGCATCGCACGGAATATTTGGTCAACCGCTTTGATCATACCACCGGGTAAACGACTAATCTATGCAATGCAATTATGCTGATGGTTGTAAAGAGCGTGGAAGTCAATGAACTTAGAATGCTTTTATTATGCTGATCAGCAACCTTGTTGGCCCCCCTCATTGAATACATGACGGATATTGGAGCATCAAAAATACAATAGAACCAATAAACTATGTGGTTTGCAAGCCGCAAAATTTCATTATACTTAAGACATTGATACAATAATTGTCAACACATGTTGGCTAGCGCAATACTTATGAAATTAGACTAGTTTACATCTTGAGGGAGCGAACATTTGAAATCAGAAAATCAAATTTGAGTTGCTATATTTATCGGTCAAGCCTAGAGAGAATTCACAATTTGCATCTATTGGTTGGAGAAAGAAGGAACCAGATGTGTCACTCGAGGAAGCAGATCCAGTGCATTTGTGAAGGCATCACGGTCACCGTGTGACTAATTAAGTTTTCGGTTGATCTTAAAAGCACGTGATCTGCGTCGAGATTAACATTTAGCTGCATAATGGTGAACACAACAGCAAACAAAGATGACAAGTTGATCAGAGACTCAGGCGTTGTGCCGACAGAGTGAATCTATCAGCTATTGACCAGACCTAATTATTAATCCAACTTAATTAACGACGTTTTTGCACGTTAATTGTGAGCAAGGAAATTGCCTGTATAGGCCTACGATCCAAAGAATGAGTCCCCGTTGCAACAAATGGCAAAGTAAATTTTCATGTATGAATTTTAAACCTACATCAATAGAAGCAAGATATTACCATTGTCCTAAAAATGACTTCGGCTTGACCAAGACCCGATGACTGTGAAAAGTTCATAACATGTTTAAGTTGCTGAACTTCACAGCCGAATTCATGACATGTCTACATAGTACTTAGAATGTGGGTAATACTTTATAGAATGATGTGTTTTTGTCCTTGTTGTATATTAATTAAAGGGATATAGTGTCGATCGAATGCTTACTATAGGCTGATTAAGAAAATAAATAACTTCGAAAACACTGGGCAAAAATTTCACATTGTGCGAGGCATCCATGCAGCAAACAAAACCTAAAGTCTTCATCCATGCCGCTCATTCTGTGTGCATGCCTGGTTCGACGTCTTGCCAACCGCGTCACAGCACGAGTGTCATGTGACTGCTACATTTGGTAGCAAACACAAAAATGATATCCTGGATGAATTACACTGCATAGTCATACTTCTTGTCGACTTTTTAAAATGAATGTGAACTTAAACTTGATGAACACGTAATTGGCAAGATCATGTATCGGTGATCGTTAAAAGATCGATTGATCCGATAGCTAACGAGCAGTCGGTCTCGTAGATCGTGGAACTCATCTTCAGACCTGAAGAGAGAAGTAAGTGCGCTAAAGAAATAAAGTCCGACAAATATGCCCGTGTTTTAAATGTAATTCGACAATGTCATTAATGCGTGTTTGAAACACTGAACATATATTTAGGATTCGACAGATTGTATTAATTTTCTGAAATGTGGTTTATTTCATGCACTCAAAATTAGACTATCCATAAGCAAAGCGCAATAACTAGCAAGTATCGTGCGTTTGACAGTTGTCAACTTTTACTCGATTGGACCATGTTTGAAATATTTTCTTCAGAATAACTCATTTTCGTGCTGTGCAAATGCAAACAAAAAATAAAAGACCTCACCAGCTCTATAATTGGCATAAATTTTAAATCATAATATTGATTAGGCTATCGATATATATAATTCTGTACAAGCACACCACGTACATGTACGTAGATTGAAGTTACTCGTGTTCAGCTAATGGTGAAACATCAGCATAATTATGACAAGGTAATTTTGATTCTAACACGGTTTTATTATTTCATAGCAGCATAAAGTAAACTTATTTATAGATTCTTGGATGGGAAGAGAAAGGAATGTTTGCAGGTGATTGCATGTATATAAATTATGAGGTTCAGTAAATATAACAGGGCATTACATTTAAATAGTTCATCGAGACACTGAAATATGAACTAAAGTAATGAATTAAGCGATTACAGATAGTATCGGGTGAAAACAAGTACACAATTTAAAACGTTCAAGTAGCTTGAGTCATAAAGGCACAACAACAAGTCAGAAAATGGGTCAATGCAAGTCAGATGTAGATCCAAATATGCTTCATGAGATTGTGATGAAGGTGAATGATGGACATTTTCAAAAATGATACATGATACTAGTAGGTATAATTCAGTAGACACCCTAATGAGACTTCCATGATCAGACGTCCACTTTGGCTGTAATCTCAGCATCTTGGTTCTAGGAATCTTGAGAAGTGTGTAAGAAATGGAGAAGTAGGTAACAAAAGCTTGGAGTGAATCAAACTGATCGAGACATTCTCAAATTTGTCACAGAAGACACGTTGTTTATTCGTCAAGTACAACTTCTAATTGCAGCATTTTGATGAGTGATGGAAATACATATTTTTTTCATTGATAAAAAATGTAAAATATAAAAATGTTCTTTTAAAATAAATGAAATGAGTAAAATTATAGGAATTTACTTCAATAGTGCCAAGTTGATTTTGATATTGCCACCGAGAAATAAGCTTGACTTGCTGCAAAACAGAAAGAGACGGTTGTAAATTCATAACACCTTGCCACGTGAGTAATGCTGTACACGCCAGTAAAGTGTCGTCAACAGCGAGCGGAATTGGCGATGAACTGGTGTCCTGTAGAAATCAACAGGTTTTACACACAAAGTAGTGACGCCACGTAATGAATATTCATATAACCTGCATATCAACTATCGCTTTCCGCAGATTCAAATATTATTTTGAATTTGGTTCATTCTTCGTCAGCAGTTCACTGAGCGCATTTCAACCCCTTACAAATCTTTTTTTTATTGCCTTCTCGAAGTGATCTTCTTCATCACCCTTAGTGTGAGTACATGCACCTATAAAATATATTGTATTCTGCTTCGATGATGATAATTCAGTTTATTTAATATATAGAAACCTCCTTCAACCCCATCCCTTAATTAATTGACTTTAGATACTTTCTTTATTTTATTTCCCTGTAAAAGACCGTCGACGACAATGGGCCATGGGTTTTCTCTTTTTTTTCATTCAAGCATTATCTCGGAGGAGAGTCGACGTGACTATTATAATTTTATAATATAATAAAGGCATCTAGTCATCCTTGATTGCCTCTGGGCATCTAGTCATCTTTGATTGTCTCCAAATAAAATGATATACATGTATATTGATAGATATACCATGGAAACATGACTGAATAAAATTAATATTTTTAATATGCTGGTTTACATTAATAAATGTACTGAATTAACGGAAAGAAGTGAAAAGTTAGCTGTAATATTTATTTAATTAAATGAGAGACAGCACTAAATCGACCACTCCTTTGACGCAAATCTGTGGGTGACACTGTTTGACTAGTATATTATTGCGATCCCTCACGTTGATGAGCATGTTTCTGATAGAGATGGGAACCTAATATAAATACATGTTTCATTATTAGCCATATAACTCGCGGCTTGGCGGGGAAGAGGATCAGCTGCAAGCAGCTCCAATGATGTTGTTTCTTTCAGCCACTTAAAGAGGTCATATTCCATTTATTGCAGTTTTCTTAGTTGCATTTTGATCTGTAAAAAATATATCAATTATTATGAGATGCACAGAGGCCATGCAACAATCAGGAAAGACTAGTTGCCCAGAGGTAATCAAGGATGATTTGATGCCCAGAAGCAATCGATTATTACTAGAAGTAATATGAAGAAATGGAAATTCATTATGTTACGTCACTACTTTGTATGTAAAACCTGTTGATTTTTACAGGACATCAGTTCATCCCCAATTCTGCTTCTACATGTCGTCATCCGAGTGCATCAATCAGGTGCCTAAAAACAACCAGAAACAGAATATTAAATTAATTTCTATGGTTATAATTATTGGATTATTGAAGAACGAACAAGAAAAAAATAAATAGGACCAAGTTTAATTACAATAAAAATTATGATGTGTAAAATTAAAAAAGACAAACTTGGAGGTGAGACATTGTCACAATACAGAGTGTCCTCTCAGTTTCTATCAATATCAACCATAATTAGTATCGCCTATGTAGCATGAATTCGTCACCTCAGACATCTAAATGCGGAATTTAACTAGTGTAACCATTTCCACGCCTTAAATAACATTTAATAAATAACGCTCAATATTATATTCAACTTCCTTGTGTTATTAGACCCATGAAAACGTTCAGTTTACCTGATATCTGCAATGTTTTTCTTTTCTCGGCTGATTCGATCCACGCCATTGAAAAAGTTGAAGATGAGCGATAATAAGCAAAATAGATCTGCGTCTGCATGATTACCTGACACTGTTCAGTCCGCGGGGCTAACTGGGTCTTACACATTGCGATTGATCGTCTTGATTCATCACCCTGCTTCTTTTATGCAAATCCGTTTACGCCTCCATCTTGAGTACTGTAATGCGATTACTTTCGCCAGAACTGTGAGGTCACAGAAGGCGATTGGGCGAATCCAGAGAGGGGTAATATAGCTGTTGTCAAGCACATGAAATATAGAGAATGAAGACAAACTGATAGTTCATGCCAGCGATCGGTGATATGACCGAGTTACATAAAATAATTCACGGGTTTTATGGTAGAACACGCACTCCTTAATGAACGTTCAGGGGCTCATCTGATTTTTTGCTCTCTTCGCGATTTTGATGATCTGCAATTACTGAATTTACATTTTATGTTCTAAGCAATGATTTACTCATAGATCAATCCCGTGAGTCAAGAGAGATGAGGCGAGTGAATGGACCCTTGACAACCATGGCACTACTGCAATCGATATCGAGAAGTCTATTTCTTAGTAAAAAGGAGTACGTGTTACTTCCTGTGTGTGCACGTTTCATGAAGGTGTGGATCAACTAGGAATTTGAGATATACACAGGTGCGACTACCAGTTGCGCTACTCGATGGTTTACGCCTTATTTGCTGTTCATCGTTGGAATAACATGACCTTACAATGCATATAGGTGGTATGATATAGATAGGAATACCATAATTAATAGGACCTATACCAGATATGATCAGCCCCTGAAGAGTCTTCATCACACAAACCGCCAATTTCCGGATTCTCTATACAGAAACTCGATAACCAGATCCATTCACAATTATGTTAAAACTTGTCCCGTGAAGTGAAACTGAGGAAGGTGATTGACAGATGAATCATGGAGGCCAACTTCGATCTAAGTGTAAACAATTATGCCTAATCCTCTTGAATTAACCACAAATCTATTGTGCGAATACTTTGAAAAGTTGTGTATTCAATGGGCATTCAATCTGTCTAGGATAATAATAACAAATAATACGGGGTGATTGTATACACCAATCCAACTTCTAAGAGTAGAAGCTCAGGAAATAATGTACGCCACAAGGGCTCAATGCAATTGTACGGTTTTAATATACAGAAAACACACTTTGCACTTTGTGGGTTGGGTGCCTGTCTCACTTGATCAGAGTCGAAACGGCGACTGAAGTCGGAGCGTCGGTAAGTGGGATGAGTCAGATGTCAGTTTTCAGATTGCCCGTTATATACCCCTTGGAACGTTTAATTGATGGAGAAACAAGTGGTTGGCCGATGACTAGTTTAAAGAGGACGAGGTCCATTTAGGTTTTTGCTCATTGTTTAGGACATTGGGTGATGCTCTCGCCGTCAGCTCGGCATGAATTTTACATCAGGAATCGCGCGTGCGTCCAACTCGCTAATCGTATCAAGTATACCATGGTGAAGTGATCAGGCCATAATTGAAAATGAGCTCCAGCAAAAGGTATAGGTGTGATACTGCTTCAAATCATATGCCTGATTTTAGAGTCTAAGAAGACACACGAGGAAGGTTCATGAGGTAATTAATCCCCTTAATTGAGTACTAAGTCCCACGCATCATAAGAAGTTGGACAATGGGGTTGTTGGTTTATTGTGTTGACCGGTCACTGAGATATGGCCATTTGAAGTCAGATAACCCAAAAATGCATATTCTGAGACAATCAATCTATAAATGCGATGCTATGAGTTACGTGGGCAACTTTGACCCTGGATAGTGGTCCTGATATTTGCTTTGCTATTGATTGGATAGTGGATCAATCTAGTCGATGTTAATAGTTTTAGAGAGTAGAGAGGGCAACCCTCACGATGTGTGCAAGCCTGGCAGAATCATTGACGAGTGGTATTTTAAGTGGTAATTTAACACTTTCAAATAACACCAATGTGATTCGCTGATTGGTTTGCGGGATCTTTGAATGGTGCAAACATTCAACTAAATGTGCAAGTGTCGAGAATCAGCATGATTAAAACGTCAGAGGCACGTGCGGTGAACGGACGAGGGTGGCGTTCATTTATGCATTGTGGTCTTAATCACTGGACGGACCTACTTTTATAGATCAAAGCACAGCCGAGATAAGAGAGAACACAGAGAATGGGATTGGCTTTGGTAAGTGATGACATCGATGCGAAAATTGTTCTTGTAACAGCATCTGCAGCGCCATTTTGACGATTAGAATATCCATCATGCAATAAGCAATATTCATAAATATCGTCATACTCTTAAAAGCTTGAAAGTTCAAGCGCATATGTTCCTGCCCCCCCCCCCCTTACACACACACACATACACAATTTCATGCCTGTGAAAGCGTAGATATTGAAAAATAATTCCATTGGTAATGCTGCATTCTTTATCTGCCTTATGTGAAACAACCTTGAAGAATGGACCAAGGCAAACGGCAAACAAAAGAGCCATCCACGCTTGTCTGATAAGAAATTTTCCTTCCTGACCATCCCAAAATGTCTCTTGACATGTGGTATATGTACTTGTTGACCCGAAAGTCTTCCGCTGCAGCTGCATGTGCCATAAATCGAGAGTTGTCACCAGAGATCTTCTGCACCGCTTCAACTTGGATGGAGTCACAGCCGCAAGGACCACGAACAAGACAAACGCTTCCGGTCCAAGGTCAAATATGTGATTTCTCCTGAGAATAGAATGTCTCTCTGTTCTGCCTGGATATAGAACGCAGATAACATATTATCTACTTGGACTTCATCATGTCGATGTCAGGATTTATCGTACTTAGCTATATTGATTTCCATTATCTTATTATTCGTTTTCAATTAATTCATTTTACCATGTTACCATTGCTTCCGTGGATACGTATTGTGTATAGGCCTTGCCTGTTATAACCTATGGTTTCGTGTTACATGCGATTTTATTTTATCTCATACTCTTGTTCAATCACTTTTAATCAATTGACATTGCATGTTTTACACGATTGAAGAGGACCTCTGTTTGTTTTGAACTAGTAACGGATGATATAGGATATATCCTAAAAGACAAACACGCCTTTTGACTGACATTTTTAGACAATATGCTGCTGTGGGCTAATTCAAAGATACATCGATTTTGAGAGGTTTAAGATCTCGCTTTCCTCTCGCGTTCGATTTCATACCGTCGTGACGGCATAAAAGTAATTATATTGTTAACAATGGGAGCCGTCGAGTGAGCAGATCTCTCAGCATTTCTCATAAAAGAAATCTCGCACTCATCTCGTTTCAAGCTATTCTGCCTTAGCAGGAAATTTGTATTTTAATTTATCTTGAATATCATTCACAGTTGGCCAAAAACCGTCAAAAACCGTCTCTCGTCACTAAATAAAGCCCAAAGAACTTATCTAAAAAGGTTCCGAAATGAATAGAGGTCCTCTTTAAAGCTTTGAAAAAAATCGTATCCCTATTCAACCAGATGAACAGAGATGCTACGATAAGGTCAAATTTGGTAAGGCAAACATTTATTTTATCGGTGATCATTTAATCTGAATTTTACGGTCATTCTTGATTCTCGACTGCTGAACTCAGGATTCAAAATAATCACTCGAAAGCATAGATGTTTAGCCATAGAAGTACACTGAAATGCGATTGCGCTTCTTTTTTAAGATTTGTGTTAACGGCATCGGATCGGCATTACTTTTCTCTTTGTAATTGCTTCAAGTTCTTAATGTTAAATGATCTACCCCTGAGACACGTGAACACAATACTATCAAAGTCAATCTCCAACTTATCACTCTATTTTAAAGTGCGTCATAAAAAATGCTACTATCAACAAACACTCGCTAACTGTGAGAATGACCATAAAAACACATTAACACATAAAATATAGCCAGTTTTTAACCCACAATTGCCATCAGCGGAAATCTGAGATCTCCGCTGACGGTAAGTGTGGGTTAAAAACTGGAGGTTTTTTTGGTGTCAAAACCCGTGGGATTTGGCAGACACGCTAAAAACCCTGTATTAAAATCATCTATTTTGAACTATGGCCATTTACCAAATATCGGATCTAAAATTTCGGAATCGATTAACAACACTTTTTGTCGGTTTGAAAAGCCATCTGACAAAAACTCAACTACGTTATTTTCACTTTAAAACTGTCGATCAATTTCTTATAGAAAATCTGTTTCCGAACTTGCACCTAAATCCAGTTCCGCAGGTAACTCGATCACATCAAAACTTTTGACATCAATTGTAAAGGAATTCTGGAAACCATTGACTGTCATTATTTCAGAGCTTGGGTGCTTCCTACACAGCTGCTGCATACGAGGGAGTCACTTCGAATTTAAATTCACGAAAGTATCACAAAATAAAACATATGAGTTAATCTAATTACTAGTAACTCAATGTGGGGTTGAGCCCCCCTTGTCCATCAGCTAACGATCTGCTGTTAATCATTTTATGAGGGAATCCAACAAGAGAGAGTTTGACTGTGTTCATTAATTGTGATTCCCTGTAACACTGGGGTATATATGGGACTTCAACATTCTACAATACTTATAAAACGACACGAAGTATTCCATTATATACACGCATCAATTTCAATTCCAAAAACATGACATAACATTGCTCGTTAATAACAAAAGCAGGCTGAAAATACGTGCTTATGTCACATAAGTATTATCTTTTAATCCGGATGACTGTCCATTTTGATGGATGCAACGAACTGGGGCTCAAATCCTGGCAAAGGGCCATATGTGCTGACGACAACGCTTTTGGACCCCGATTAGACAACCTAATTCCCCCAGGCGTAACTCACCTTCCGCTTGAATGATCTGATTTATCATACCACATGTTTGGATAAACTGATTCCTTTATTGTTTTGGTAATTTGCCCGAGGTTGTTCACAGGGTTGTGCGATTCGGTGGATAATGTTGGTCGACATTGAACTGCATTCAAATCTAATATTCCTCATTTGGTGGTAATGAACACATAATGGGTTAGCGGCCATTCACCTTCAGGTCATCGACAGACAACCAGAGCACAGCCAATTATCACTGGGCTTGCTCCTCAAACCCGAATAGCTAATATTCAAAGATCTTGTTGGCGGATATTGCTTCTAATGAACTAAATATCCCCTATCCACATGTATTGCTTCATAGAGTAAATTTATAGAGATGCTAATGCAAAGCATCCATTACATCACGGTCATAAAATCAACACAGGGATAAGGATGTCATTGATGCCTTTGAAGGTTCAATCAGTGATCACTATGCCTCGTGCTGCTGAGTGATAATGCCAACAGCCTATGATAAGCCCGTGGGAGAAGCGATGAATAATACTCAGATATAATTGCTCTAAATATCCCTTACTGAATGCAACTGAACACAAACTGCAGGAAGTCATCAACTTTTAAGCTTGGTTGTTAACTTATCAGTTGCAGATTTTAAGCGTCGTTCTAATGATAGCTGTAATCAATTATTCAGGAATTCAGATCATTAACCTTTAGGATGGTGATGGTTAGCAACATGGGAACAAGGGATTATGGCCTAGGAGGACACGGGTGTGTCCCCACAGAGTTCATTCGCATATAAAGCGCACCACTCACTTATCTTGGAACGTTATTATACCTATTTGATTAGTTTTGTGAGCTAGTACTGTTTGATTACTTTCATTAGACTTAATGTAACCTCAAGTCGAGAAAAAAATATCATCACATTTCTATCATTGGCTTCTTTTCCAGCATAACAGGAAATCTTATTTTGGTGGGAATTCAATCTCGTGATATTTTTTTTTTCTGCCTGCAAAAAGGTCGTTTGCCGCTCTCATCAAAATAGGCAAGTGGCACAATGATGGATATTTGTACTTTGCTTTGTATAGAAAAGAAAGGACACCGAACAGTGACGGTTAAAGGAAAGAAACGTAAGCAGTGTGGGTGTATCGCGTGGTCTGCCTATTTCGACGATAAGCAGACGAGCATCCAAATAAATAAATACATTTCATCTGCTGCCGATAATCGTTACAATTCGAATCTTTATATGTGTTTGTCTTAAAATTCAGCTGAGTATCAGAGGGGGGCATGGCGGTATCAATCTAGATGCAGGACAACTTATTGCGTGGGAGGGTTTCTACATGATATGGCTCCTCGCAGAAAGGGTTATCACTGCCCTCTGAGCCCTTTGAAGGCGAGCCAACCCGACGTGTACCATGACCGATGGCTCCACCAT
>KB292810.1:20934-37551 GCA_000328365.1 Capitella teleta | reverse complement strand
TATTGTATTTTCTACCAGAGTATTTGGAGACATTTGATTTCCTGTAATTGTAATTGTAATTTTACTACCAGAGTATTTGGAGACATTTGATTTCCTGTAATTGTAATTGTAATTTTACTACCAGAGTATTTGGAGACATTTGATTTCCTGTAATTGTAATTGTAATTTTACTACCAGAGTATTTGGAGACATTTGATTTCCTGTAATTGTAATTGTAATTTTACTACCAGAGTATTTGGAGACATTTGATTTCCTGTAATTGTAATTGTAATTTTACTACCAGAGTATTTGGAGACATTTGATTTCCTGTAATTGTAATTGTAATTTTACTACCAGAGTATTTGGAGACATTTGATTTCCTGTAATTGTAATTGTAATTTTACTACCAGAGTATTTGGAGACATTTGATTTCCTGTAATTGTAATTGTAATTTTACTACCAGAGTATTTGGAGACATTTGATTTCCTGTAATTGTAATTGTAATTTTACTACCAGAGTATTTGGAGACATTTGATTTCCTGTAATTGTAATTGTAATTTTACTACCAGAGTATTTGGAGACATTTGATTTCCTGTAATTGTAATTGTAATTTTACTACCAGAGTATTTGGAGACATTTGATTTCCTGTGTGAATGAATTGGCTGCTTCCTTTCGGATGATTGTTTCCCAGAACAAAGCACTCGTCTGTCAGCTGATCAAGTTGTTGTCTACACGTGGCAAAGAAACCTCAGTGGAATGATTGCTGTGTTGGGAACAACGTCAATGAGGAATCAGCGAATTGCTATTTGTATGTACAATTTGTTTGTTATTTGTCATAATTCTTTGTCATAATTCTTGCACAAGTGGCGCCACGGGAATCGAATTTTACGTCGACAGTTTTAACGTTGGCGCGTCATTGAGGTTATGACAATATCTGCTTCAGTTTTCCACGGAAAATTGAGAGTTATACAGGTTATCTGGGAGACCAAAACGTCACGCATACAGTTAGAAACTATGATTTTTTATGCATGAAGTTTTTTTTCTCAATTTTTAAGAATTTAAGAATTATTTTGTTCCTGCAGAGTGAAATTGCAAAAAGTGCGATGCGTGTTTACGAAGAGTTCTGTCTTGCTTCCCTTAAAAGAAAGGACAAAGTCCACTGCATCGCCTATAGTCGTACAGTATAGAAGCATTTGTCTGGCTCTCCGGCATTGTTATGCAGATGGGCAGCACTGATGAGTCTCCAAAGAAATATTAATATTAGAAATTATAATTATAATTATAATTCATAATCAAAACGCCTGTTACCCGATAGGGTCTCGAAATCGGAACCGATTGTTAATTTCATTATTGCTGCATATATATTTTTTTTCTTTTCTTCGTTTTGTTGGTTTTTGGAAGGTTATTTGTTTATTTGCTTTCTTGCTTTCTTTTAATGGGAGATATCATTTCCCACGATATCAGCTGATATGGACCAAATAATAATATAATGATTGACTTGATCAAAATGCTTTTCTCCATCAAACTGCTTTATCGCAATTAATAATATTATTAATAATTATATTTTTGTCTCATAATTATAATTATGAGATCGACAAAAAGAGCAATTGACACATCCGTCACTTCTGTGATTTTTTTTTCCCCCTTTATATTTTGTCGTATATTTACGTACAGCTATAGCAGGTGAAGCAGATACATTGCGTCAAGCGTCAGACGAAGCCAAAACCGATTACATCATTGTTCCTCTCATCAGGAATGTTCAGTTCCTCTTTGATGTGATAATCTTGGAAGTCGGAGGTCGCCGCACGATGCCAATCAGAATTCCTTCCACACTTTGATCCTCATCTGCAAATCTAAAATGAAGACTCCGCAAGAGTTTAGCCGCAATAATGAAGATTTCCATCTTCGACAACACTTGTCCTAAGCACGCTCTTGGCCCTGGTGAACGAAATGAAACCGATACAAACAGAACAGCAGTCGCATCAATACCTACCGAGACCAAATGGAATGACATGCTCATTGCTGACGAATTTCCCTTCATGGTTTAAATATCTCTCTGGTTTGAATTTTTCTGGTTCGGGAAACCATTTAGGGTTCATATGGACGGAGAGTAGGTTTCCAAAGACGGAGCTACCCTTGGGTATTGCGTAACCCTCCAACCGTAGATCCTGGTGAACGGAATGTGCCACTGTAGTGATGAACATGTTGGCCAGGCGGAATGTCTCGAGGATGCTTGCTTCCAAGTATGGCAAGAGGGCTTTGTCTTTCAGGGAGATGTCTTGTTTGCCTCCGATGTTTTCGTCAATCTCTTGGTAGATTTTCTCCTGGACATCTTGGTATTTGGCCGTGTAGACAAGGAGCCACTCTATCGCCAGTGGCAGGGTGTCTGCGCTGTCAGGAGTAATCAAAACAATATTGTGGACAATTTTCGAGATGGCTTCTTCCCCGTTGCCCCATTCTTTCAGAAGGGCATGAGTGAAGTCCCTACTTTCGCCGGGGACAAGTTTCTCCTTGTGATCTTCAACTCTAGTGCGGACCAAACTCCTCAACTTGTTTCCCCTGTTACGCATGTCTTTATGGAGCGACGGTGTGAATAAGTGCAACGCCCACATAGGGAAAGAATCAAGGATGAGTTGCTGGTAGGGTGTCACATTAAAAAGGTCATCAACTGCATCTATGTACACATGCAGTGCGTCGTCATTCGGACCATAGTGCTCGCTGAAGACGATGTCACTCATGATATTGACAGCTAGCCACCGCAGTGGTGCCCTGACACAGTAACCCTCGTGTCCGGCTTTGGCCTGGATCTCGATCAGGTGGGAAATCAATGCGTCGACTCCATTCTGGATTTTGCCTTCCAAAGACGAAGTGCCGAAACCGCAACTCTTCAATGATGACATCAGGAATGATTTCTTTTTCTTCCACTCAGCGTCGTAGGACTTGAGAAATACGTCTGAATGTAATGCGATAGATTATTTCATTTGCATATTATTCACATTTACAAGCACATACCATCGTCGAAGCCTAAAAGTTCAAAAGAGTTATTGACATATCGATGAAAGAACTCAGAACTTCTTTTCACGAAAGCCTCCCTGATTACATCATACGAGTTCAGCCATATTTGTAGCCTGGGAGATATGAGAACAACATTTAAAAACTCGCATAATTTTGACAGCATTGTATTTCAAAGCTACACCAGAAAATATCCTTAAACATTGCACTTACTCAGAACCAATGCGAACGGATGAAATGGCTCCGTACTTTTCTTGCATAGTTACGTGAGCTCTTCCTTCTGAGAAATCTTGGTAATGGAACATGGAACCAACCAGAGGCCAACCCCAAGGACCTGGAGGCAGGCGACGGATACGGATCCAGCTGTGTGTCAAGAAACCAAGCAGCCCAATGGCCAGGACGGGGTATCTGTGCTCCATCAACAGCTCCATCCAGTCTGAGGGCTTCCGCTGGTTCCAGGTTTCACAAACAACCTTAACCAACTTATCCATGGTGGTTTCGCAAATGATCTAGTGTTTTGATCGTTTATATATCGTGGCTTCTGCAAAATAGACGTGCCTGGTGCGTGGTGCCTGGTCCATGAGGACCAATGTTTTGGAGTTTTATTAAGATAAATGGTATCAACAAAAGCCGTTTTTAAACAATGGTCGTATCAATAGAAAACATTACACAGAAATATATAAACGTATAAAGTAATCGGGTTCAGTCTTAAGAGGTTTGATAAAATCAAATGAACAAGAACAATCTGGACGACGTTGTGCAGCCAGAATTTAAAGACCCGCCAACGTGAAAATTTGACATTTCATTTCCAGACGGGCATCACCTCATGTCATATAAAGTTGTGTGAGAAAGTGGGACACTCATTTTTCTTTGATTTTCTCGATTTTCTCTTACTTATTTTTTTCTTTTCTTCTCACTTTTTTCTTCACTTGTTCATGTTTTTGTCCTATTTATAAATATTACACACATATCGCGAGTGAATAAAAAATAATAATGATAAATATAACAAAATAATGACGTCATTGGTAAAAGAAATAGGAGTGAGTAGAGCTCGGCCTACATTGGTTACCCGTCGCGTGGACTTGAACAGGCATCATGCGTTGCACCAATCTGACGTCGCAGCCCTTTATCTGTTAAGCAGCTCTCAGCACAGATCAGCTATCTAAGTTTAGATAACTGATCTCTGGCTCTCAGTGCATCCGGTATTTACGATGTCCTACATACAGGATGCAATGGGCACAATTGCTGCACTTATTATAACGACAGTGTGCAAATCACACACGTCGGCATTTTTATATGTATGTTAATTACACAATATCAAACCATGTTATTGTTAATGCATCTAAGGTTTTTGATAAACTCAATTATTTTATATTGTTTACAAAAAAATGTAAAACGTGAAATGCTTGTTCTTATGCAATTCTTAGACATGCTATATAACTTCCGGAAGCGAATTTTAAACTCAAGCAATACAGTCTTATGTTTGTTGAATTTTATCGTGTAATGTTTTTAATTAATCTTTGTGGCAACATTGGAAGTCGGTTCTATTTGTGAATTGCTCGTTTAGGAAATTGCCGATCAATTGCGTGTTCGTTATAATACGACCAAAAACGACGAAATTTCGCCAACCAATAAATTATAATCAAAGTTTCGGTTGAATAATCATTATTTTCAACGTTTTGATGCAAATTGAATGTGTCATTTTGCGATTTCACTGAGTAGTGATAATCTGGCTTCAACAAAAACGGCGTGCGGTCCAAATATTTGAATGTTTCACAAATTGATCCGCAAGCACAGGTAACACTAAAATACCCAAAAGGACAATATATACTTCGATAATTGGATGTTTTATTCGCTGTTTTGACTGGCGTTTCACATCAGCCTGCAATTTTGCCTCTCAGAGCATCGAGAATTTGGACAAGTTGCGTGACGAACTCTTGTAGTTCCGCCAGGTATTCGCGAAGGGTTTGCACCGATTGCGTGGAATCTGCGGTCGTTGGCGGCTGAGTCGTCGTGCTGACCTTGCTGGTTGCAACCGTTGCAGGAGGTGTTGTGCTCGGCAGAGCCAGCGACGTCTCGGGCGCTGTAATGGACATTAATGTACACTTATTGGTAATAACGAAACGTCAGTGAGTAGTAATAAATCGGATTATCCAACAATATTAGACAAATTTGGATTTCAGAATTCGCAATGAATATTATTCTAATTTAAAATAAAGAATGAAAACACTTGATACAATGAAGCGTGTGATATACAGCGTACGAGGAACGAACACTTCATCGCGAGAACATTGCAATTCACAATGCAATTCGCAAGAAACCAGATCAAAGCGGGGAATTCTGATGTTATGTAACACTGAATCAGAGCACATCTCCTCCGTACGCTACTGTGTCTGGAATTGTAGACGCAGAATCGCCAAACCAAGCAATGTGAAACATTGATATGGAGACCAGCTCCTACACTACATAGAAGTTGATCTCCTTATCTATGATGTGAAACACGTTTAGCCAGAATTGCTCTGCATAATATTCTGGTTCTGAAACGAATAATTAAAGGTGAAAAAAAGTGGGAACAATTTGAAGAAAAAAAAAAGCGCATGCAAAAGTATATCAGCAAACCTGTATAGTCTGCCATCTAACATTTTATGATTATACGTGTATTTCATGATAATAATTTTGATTTACTACCACGTGGGGTGAAACAATGTGCCTAATTCTGCGTTGCCATTGTTTCGCTGGAGATTCCAAAGATTTCATTTTTTATAACATTTCAATTAACGGAAATGCTTTAAAACAAATAACATTTGACATGATATGGAATTCCAACTTGCTCACGGGTGTGGGAAATCCGTTGACAGTTGTAGACATAGTGTGTGATCCGCTAGCTAGACAGTCATGCATCTCTTGGCGATACTCTGAACATTTTCCCACCTAAATATAGAGATGTGACGTCTGTCTTTCACGTGGTGCTGTCAGGGTAGACGTCGTGAAGTATCTTCGGGAGTGAAGTTGCTGAATCAAAAATGCTCATGGATTTATATGCTAGCAGCTCACGACATCAGCATAAACAGCGAGAAATTAATGTAATTATTCAGATTAAAATGCAATAAAGCTGTCACCATTATCAAATGACGTTCTATATTTTGATGGATCAGTCTGCTTACTGTGTTGTAGATTCTCCAGTACAAAGAAATCCTTGTTTTATTACCTTTGTCATTGGACCAAATAGAAATCACTTCACTACACTTCAATGGGTTCCATGGTCAGCATACCTCAAATGGATGTTCACAGAAACACGACATTCACTTGTATATTTTTTCAAGGTGGTGAAACACAATCTAAAAGTGCGACAATACTTCGATCCCTGCCTCAGCGCAATTATCAATTGATTCTGTATTTCTATGAATCACTCACGAATAATATAAAGTGATAATTTAAGTAACAGTAATGGTGTTTTATTTAGATTGATTGTGTTAGAATTGTGGTAATAATTTCCTGGGCCTGTAATCATGTTTCAGCTGTTGTTATAATCGATGTTATCCTGATTTGGAGGAAACAGAAGTTGTTGTAACAGAAACATGCACGCCGATCACTGATGTGCATTTTAGACAGAATACACTCGTAATGATCGACTTGCGGAACCTGTGCACGATGCCCCTGACGCATACGACAAGCACTAGAATCGCGACGTTTCAATTAATTCAAATCATTCCTCAGAAAACTGCGACAGGGAGCATCATCTACGTCATTTGCTGGGGCGTCGCCTGCGATCCCATATGAATTCGTACTTCGCACATTAATTGTAGTTAGGTTATATAGCTGCATTTGTGGCGACACCTGTCGGCATGCAGCTATGACTGCGATCTAGCTAATGTTGTGCCAGCGAAGGAGTTTCAAACTGTCGTTTCCAGATGACTATACCTCACCTTAGGATACAGTAGGACGTACTTGTCGCGCATTTTGCCTCTGTGACCTCCAGATCTTTATATGGTGACTTAATTTTATTAATGAACACGCGCGTGACCGAAAGGGGATAGATCTTCCTAGTTAATTGTGTATAAATACATAATTTCTTATGTTTAACTGTATCATTTAACGATGCCGCCATGCCACGCGACGCATATATCTGATAAGAATTGTATTCCATTTTGCTTCGCTCGCGCCTTTTCGCGGCGTTTCCATTGTAATCATAACGTTGCTGATGATATAGTTCAATGGCTGATGATGATTTCGAATACTTTAATCATATGAGGGATGATAGACCCTGGGATATGAGTGCTTTAGTTGCATAATAAATCATAGTATTATCCAATAGTAACTATTTAGCCGGCTATTTTCTGAACGTTCTCACAAGAGAACATGAAATTGATGTCGTGAAAATCCCGTAAATCGGTCTGCCTAGCAACGGACTCAACATGGCGGATGAATGAACTGGAATGAGTTTTGTTGATCGCGGAAAAGCTGATATTGATCTGATTATCAATTAAGTTGCCTCTAATACGTTTAACATTAGTTCACAAATAAGTTTATTCTCTAAAACTTTCAACATTAATAGGTTTGTACAGTTGACTGGTGGCTAACCTAGGAACTATTACTTATACTTAATACTTATAAGTTTGCTGACATACTATCATCACTAGCTGACATACTACAGCGAGCCCAATGGGAGGTACACAGACCTCGCCCGAGAATCTGTGCTATATCATCACATACTATGATACTTACTAACTTACTTACTTAGTTATGATACTACAGCGTGCCCTATGGGTCTCAGAGAGGTATACAGACCTCGCCCGATAATCTGTGCTACTTATAAGTATACTATGTATAGCTGCATTATTATGATTCTGTAGCCTTAATCTGTGGGGATGATCATGATGCCAATATTATATAATATAGAGTCTTGGAATGAGAATAGTATAAGTACTACTACTAGTAGTCTAGTACTAGTGTCACTATTGTCTAGTACTAGTAGTAGTCTGGTAGTAGGCTACTAGATGTAGTAGACCTACCCGAGTACATGACTACATCCACACTCATTCAGTGACTCACTGTACAGTGAGACTCCAGCTAGGTCATGATGATCATTCACTCACTTTGACTGTGTGCTTTTCAGCATCTGCATTGTTTAGCCCTATCAACCATTATGGAGTATGGGTCTCTACAATTTTTATGAATATGTCGTCATTATTGTAACATGTGAGTCAATAATTTAGAAAAACAGACGTGTTCTATAGACCGGCCGCTCTTCTATATGGCGCTTCAGCATTATGACCTATTGACCTATGACTTATTGACCCGGGCCGCTTGTACCTGACTAGAATATGGATATTCTTTTGTCACCTTTTCTTGCCCATGAACCACAATGCAATTCTCTCCTCCAGCAAACATGACGTCCTCTCAACTGAGCAGCCAAGCGGAGGAACCTCCGATGTTCCTGCAGCGTCCAAGCACAGCCCGCTCGCAAGACGTCAGCCATGTTCTGGCACGCACTTTCCGTCACCTGTTCACTCGCGACACTGTTGCTCCGGAGACCGTGCAGTATTTGGGAACATCAAAAGGTGGCGACAATCCTTATCATGAGCGTTACGTGGAGCGCCTGGAGCAGGTGGGTTGACCGTTCACTGACGTCCTCCTCTGACTAAAATCCTTGCAGGTCCAAGCGGAGCACCAAAGGCGATTAGCAGAAGCAGCGATGCTTGAGCGACACATCATGCAGGCCCAAGCCAGAGCCATGTCAGCGGACGAGAGGGCCGTGCAACGCATGCAGGCCTGCAATCGCGGCTTCCCTGATCTAGGCCTCCCTCCTGGTGATTACACTTACAACTGCAATTAGAGTCTTTTTAATTATGCATACTTCTCAGCTCGGGCTCATCTGAGATCGTGTTTGGACTCAGAACTGTTACGCAACCACAATCTCCTGACTCCTGAGGATTACAGCCCAAAGGAGGCGCCTCTTGTTCCACCTCCCTCCGGTTTGCACTTGATAACCTTCATTTTCAGTCCAATTTGATTCGTTTTATGTTACAGCGCCGCCAATACCACCGCACGCCAGAGAGACAGAATCTTCCTGCCGTCACCACACAGCAGAGATTTCCACCGGCGAACACACTCCCGCCTTCTTAGAGCAGGATAGTTTTCACATGCCAAGTGAAAGCGAATCGTTCCTGACCTCATACGATGAAGACCACGAAGACGATGAGGTTAATGAGGTCAGATTGAGTGAAAATGGTTTCACCTTGGTCCTAACTTTGACTACAGATGGATCGCCAGCGTAGTCTGCTCTGGAAGTCACAGATGAACTCCGAGGTGAGGGAGGCCAACCGCCAAGGTCTTGCCCTCATCGAAGGGCGAGTCGATCACTTGCGCAACCCTCGCTTCATGGCCCCTTCAACCGTGCCGGGGAAAAGCAAATCTCTCATCAAATCCACAAAACGAAAACCGAAGGAGATCTGCATCAAGCCCAAAGAGGACCCCACAAAGTAAAAAAAAAGCAAGACTAAAATGTCAATACTCCTAAAATCAAATTCACTTTGCAGAGAAAAAGAATCAGTGCAAGCATTTTTACCATCACCTCCTGCTGTCATTTTCAAAACATACAAAGTTAATGAAGTTTATGAGGTCTGGTGAATTTTCAATCCAAAGCAACTGTTCAATGTGTCACAATTGCAGTTGAATCTGGAACTGAAAAATGTCTCAGGTGCCCTGCGTCCAGTTCGCGCAATTCCTCCTTCGACCAAATACTTTTCTGCCAGCTTAGGTTTGGAATCACTCGATTGGACCCTCTTTTTACACTGCTCTTCTTTCAGGTCAATTTCCAGGAGAACATGGCTTAGTCGCTCCTGGAATGAGCTGTGTTTACAAAATTCGTTTTATGCCAGACTCCCTGATAGACTTTGACGATGTTTTGAAAATCCAAACGCAGGCTTCAGAACCTTTAGAAGTTCCTCTCTTGGGTCGACGACCTCCTCCTATCCTCTCCTGTGAGTCAATCGTCACACGCTTTCTTTTAGTAAATGTTTTTTTCAGTGCCAGAAGCAATCGACGTCGGACAATGTCTGGTTGGAGGAATGAAATCCGCGCAGTTCACGGTGAAGAATGAAGGAGGGAACGGCAGATTCTGCCTGATGCCCGGTTCTTCTTGGCCGGCTGCCAACTTCAAGGTGATTGACCCCGTGATAGGGCATTCTTCACTAGTTGTGTTTGTAACAGGCAATGGCGAGTGTGAATACAGTGGTTTTACCTCCATTTGAAATCTGCCCTCCACGCTTTGAGCTCTTAGAAGGACAGAGTATCATGCTGGAGATCCTCTTCCATCCAACTGATGTCAAATCATTCCAAGAGGAATTGGTCATCGTTTGTGACAACTGCCATGTCAGGCACTTTGCTATCAGCGGTGAGTACACCTGCACTTAGCCTGATGGATTTCCACTGCTGTGTGTAGGTGAGGGTCAGACGGCTCGGGTTGAGTTGGTGTCTGTGGAAGAAGGAGTTGATGAGCCTCTCGCTGGGGAGCAGATGGACGCCACGGCAGATCACCTCATCCGGTTCAGTTCTCTGAACCCTTACACGTACATCCAGAAGAGCATCACAGTGCGCAACATGGCGAACGTCGCTTTGCCGTTCAGCTGGCTTTTTGTTAAACCGCACATCCAGTGTGGAGATTACGACCCTCATGCTATACCCACTGAGCGCGTGCAGGAGATCGACTGTGTGTTCAGTATTGAACCAGAAACAGGCATTCTCTCTCCCGGATCAACCGCCACATTCAGCTTGACCTATGCCCCACCAGAGGTCAGTGTAATTGCGAGTTAAAATCGCAGACGTGTGCAAATGTGTGTTCACAGGTGAGCCAGTTCCACAGTGTGCTTCACCTGGTTCTTCGGAACATCCCAACGCAATCATCCATTGAGCGCCAGGAGACACGCGACAGTGAATCCGGAGAGAAAGTCCTTCGATCGATCTCTCCTCCCATTCCTGCTGCAGTAGCTTCTAGAGGTAGCCGCAAAATCACTCTCGGTTCTTCACCACCTGGTTTGTGTACCTCCAGAACCTCTGGTGTCAGATTTGACGGGATTGGAGATCTCGTTGAAGGGGGAGTGCATTCCGCTGCAGGTTCTCCTTCAGCCTTGCATTGTCCACATCCCTGGTCAGATATTGGTAGAGACGGCAGTGAAGCAGCAATTCAAGGTACGATTTATTTTAATCAGTCGCGTGGTTATCACTGCTGAGTCGCAGTTGCTGAACCACAGCATGACGAGTGTTATCTTCCAATGGGAGAATATTTCAACCGGAGGTCACGTCATTCAAGTAGAACCACCGATCGGTGAACTGGGTGAGTCGTTGGCAGGAAATCACGGTCAAAAGTGACAAATTCTCGGCCTTCAGGAGCAATGTGTGAGATGGATTTTGAGGTTTATGTCAGTGGCAGTGAGCCTGGTCTTATTGACCACGCCCTGTTGTGTCACATTCAGCACTTGACCGACCCACTGACCCTCCATGTCCAAGCCCAGATCAAGGTTTATTTGGTACGCAGCAGAAACATCTCTGACCGCTCTCTCCCTCCAGGGACCGGAAGTGACCATTGAATGCGCTGATGTCAGTTTTGGTTTGGTTCGATTTGGCGAATCAAAGACGGTTTCTCTGCCGATCAGCAACACGTGTCGCGTATCCACTCATTGGGGCATCAAGGAGTCCGCTCTGCATTCTGAGGTACAGCACAACCGACCATCGACTCATTAATCACGGGTTTCTCTCACAGGGTTTGAGTGAGTTCACGTTTGAGCCGTCAGGAGGAAGCCTCCGACCGCTTGAGTCGACTGAGGTCAGCATCACCTGGTCACCACGGCAACCAAAATCCGTGTCATCCATCTTCGAACTGGACGTTGAGAACGGAAGCCGAAGGTATGCAGTTTGCTGTCAATACTCATCCTTGATTGGTTCTCTTCAGTTCTGTGTTTGCCATGGGGGAATGCCAGAAGCCGTCCGTCTGTCTGATTTCATGTGAACTGACGGCTAATGAGGTCTACAAGGATGTCCCGTCCGTAATCAGGGTTGAAATGCTCAATCAAACACTGCTGGATACAGTCTTCAAGTGGGGAGAGGCACGTCTCGCAGTTCACAGTCGTAAACCGTTAATCCGCTAGGGCAGCCTCTATGTAACTAGAATCCTGATCTGGTTTAGTAGATATCAAGTTGAATTTGTTAGAGTTTCAGCTAGAATTGTGATTTAATTTATGCGATATTGCAGTTGGAAGGATCGGATGCTGATAAAGTGAGCGTGCGGATGGAGCCAGCGAGCGGGCATCTCGAAGGAAGGGCCTGCTTCCCGATTTCCCTTCATCTGATGCCACACACGACTGTGAGTGGATGATTACGATATCGGTTTCATACGCCTTCCTCCATCTCAGGGTGCACTTAATGACCTCAGGATCCCTTGCGAAATTGCGGAGATGGAAAATCCGTTGATTCTTGCTTTGAGGGCTGACGTCAAAGGACTGAGCGTAGAATACAGAACACGGGGCTTCACTGCATCGGAATGCAGGTGAGACTGCTTAGCTCAAGAGTTCCTACGGTCACCTACTGGCCTTAGTGGCTAGAGTAGTGTGAATTCGGTGTCAGAATATGAAGATACATGCGAATTTATTGCATCTTTGCTTCTCTGACAGAGATGAGGAATTGGTCTTGGACTTTGGCGATGACAACCCACTTGGTTCCACTCCCAAATGTGAGCTGTTCATTCGCAATCTGTCAGCCGTGGAGGCGACGTTCTCTCTGAATGTCGAGCGTTTCTTCGTGAAGCCCCCTTCCCCTCCCAGTCACGATAAACCAGCCAAAACTCAGTCTGTGACGAGGTGGGTATGCTGTCGGCATAACGTCAGTAATTCCTCATGCTGATTTTTAGTCTGCGTAGACCAGGAATGCTCACACGAACACCAAATATATCCGATGCGTTGAGCAAAACCCCCAAGAAACACGAAACAGGTTGAACGACAGATGCTTTTTGATATCGTAACATTTGGATGTTGCAGACCTGAAGAAGAGCATGTTGCTGGAGGGCAAAGGAGCCGCTTTTGTAGTTGAACCTCCTTCGGGCCAACTCCAGCCGTTTGGTCAGCAGAGAATTCAGCTGACCGCATTCTCAGACATCTGGGGTCAATACACTGACCAACTCATTTGCAAGGTTAGAGTGAATTTTTGAGACTTCGATATTGTGATAGCAACCGTTACTGATCAGATCGGTGATCTTGAAGCTCAGCGTATTGAGATGAAGATGGGTGTAATTGGATCTCCTCTCTTCTTCCAAATGCTCGCTTCTCAACAGAACAAAACGCCCGTCATTCGGTCAGATTCGAATCAATTCTCATGCAATACTGACACTTTTCTTTTGCCTGTAGATTTGGAACTCATATCTCCGAAGGTTCCACAGTTTCTCGCTCAATGCGTATTAATAATCCTGGACCAATTGGTAAGTTCATTAGTGAGGAGATCCATTTAAATGTCGATTGAAATTCCGTTTGCAGACATCAGAGTGGATTGGGAGACGTTTGTTGAGAAGAAAAATGATGCGCATCAAATGTTGGACCTTGTTCTTTCTTACGGCAAACTATTCCCTCGAAAGGATTCTGATGGAATTGAGATTCTCGCAGAAGACGAAGAAGGTTAGCTTTATTACAAAAGCCTCTCCTCTGCTTCATAACTCTCACTGAGCATTTTCCAAACTCTCTTTAATTAATCTCAGGGCATTTTTTAAATTTGTATTTTCTTTTCTCATCATTTTTCCTGATATATATAATATCACTAATTTTCAATTTTCTTGCTTACGGGTACTTATTTCTTCTTTTTTTTATCCCATTTGGAAATTTCCGTTTCACTTTCACCCTTGCACACGCTATTACACTCACGTTTTTCGCACAACCGCACAGACCCCACACCAATCACTCGCAGTCCCACAGAATTCATACGGAACTCTCTGGATTCCACTCCAGCCATCTCTCGTCAACCGACGAGGTCAGGGGTCACTGATGATGACGACGCTTCGTTATTTGCTAAGTCACGCCCCAAGGTCATCAGTGTCACCTTGAGGGTCCATGAAGGTCACGCTGGCGCTGAGCAGTACAAGGTCACTCCGCCACAAATGGTGAGCCTAGGAGGATCCTGTAATTGTTTTGTTCAATTCTAATACGTTCGCTACAGGTCGTGCCTGCCAGAGGATACAATACAGCCCATGTGACCTTCAACCCTGTCAGTGAAGGTCAAAATGTGGAAGAAGAGAATTACAATGGATTTGCGTTAGGATACCTGAGCCTTGATAGCAATGTACGCGACGGACTTCGTGACTTCACTTCTTCTGATGTTTCTCACACGCAGGTCTCGGACATTGATGGCAAAGTATCAAGGAAACAGCATTACGATGTTGAGCCGATTCGCATGAAGATGACCGCAGCGATCAAACCAGCATTGTACGTGTGCAAGCTAAGCGTGAAATTGATTTTATAACATGATTAATTTTCAGTTTAAAAATCGAATGTTTTGAAGATGAAGGCATGAGATACCGAACAGCTGTCAGCGACCTCATGCGAGAAGGCCAGGTAGGCGTTGCTATGGTTGCTGGTTACCATAGCAACCCTTTTATTTCTGCAGTTGATGCCAGAGTGCATAAAGTTGTGCCGCGCCACCCTGAGCAACCCAACGGAGACTCAACTGACCTTTCGGCTGGTCACTCAGGGGTCATTCTACATCGTGGAGATGGACCCTCACAGTCACCAGCCAGTGGCACACATGCAGGAGACAGACTCTGTGTCCCTGCTTCCCCAGCAAAGCGCCGTTGTACGTGAATATTTGCATTAAATAATTATTCATGATGTCAATATGGTAATAAATCTGTAGAAATTTGAGGTTATGTTTCTATGTTTGCTCATCAATTGCAAAATGACCCGTCTCTTGAGCTAAGCGGATTGCTCCATCTTCAGGTGCAAGTGGGATTCCGAATCAGTCTTGGACTTCTTGAATTAGCTGAGTCAGCGATTGCGTGGGACCCCACAAAAGAGGACATTCCGAGTTCAGACGAAGCAACAGAGGTCCGGTTGGAAATCGGAGGTCAGGAAGAGAGGAAGCTGCACCTCTTCAGTCAGCTCAAGATTCACTTCAACAACCAACATGTTCAGGTATCAAACTGCTTCTAGTCGGTTCCCGTTAAATTCATAACTTTTAAACCAACTGTGCAATTAGAATTGGATGTGGTTTTTAGGCAAGGATAACCTGTTTGTCATCATCTATGCAGCCAAGTAGATGTACAAACAATTGAACACTGTATAATGCTGAATGCAAGTACAATTATTTTGATGTAATAATGAATATATTAACAAACTGAAGCAACATGTCCTTTCTCAATATCCGCAATCAAGTCGTTGATGGAGTTCCTTCTCCATAGCCTCATAGATATGCGTTCCTTCGCAAACACCGAGGCTTCGGAATCGTAAGCTGCACTTTCCTTGTCACCAAAATCCGGCAACGTTGCTTTGCGGTAAAACCATTTCGCGAGTGCGTACTCCACTCGCCGCCTGTTGATCACTCGGTTGAATGCGTATCTGTACGGCAGCATCAATCCCAGCAGCGTACACACCCACATCACTCCACTGTTCATCCACACCTTATACCTCAGCGGTACCCTTCCATTGTAGATCAGAAATCTTTCGTTGCGTAGTAAGTTCTTGCAAGCAAACAGCAGACTCGAGTCAACTTGTTTATCGCGATGTTCCTCTTTCATTCTCTCGCTCTCTGATCTGAAGCCGTTCAGCAGCGATTTTGTCGTGTCCAGGTTTCCCGGGATGAACGCGGTTTGAACGCGCACGCTGACGAACGGGTCTTGAGTCGCGCTGATCGCACTGAGTTCCTCCGACATGTCCTGCCAGGTGTACGGGTTCCACGGACGCAGCTCCTGGTGGCTCACGATTTTCCGCTTGACGAAGTCAGTTTGGCAGCATTGCATCATGAAGGCAAGGTCCGGCTGCGACTCCCGCATCTGTTGAATGATGCTTTTACCAGTTTCGTACTCATACGAGTGCACCAGCAACCTCTGCTCCCGACTGACTGCGGTCTCAACCAACACCAGGACGTGGATGAGCATTATGATGTAACACGGCATGTAGTGCATATTCGACACCAGCGATGATCCGCAGGCGTAGCTCACCGCGCTGAAGAGGATCCAGAACCACTGCAGCACCCACTGCACCTGGGCGTACTGCCTCAGCATGAGCTTCACGTCCACTTCCTGGTGGGCGTTCTGTCTGCCCGTGACCTCTTGGGCGCGGGATGACCTTGTGTCCTGTAGGGTCTGGCTTTTCCTCGAGTAATCCCGCCGCAATCTGAGCAGCACTTGGATGACTCTGTGGTCGTTGCTCGCTAACCGACGGTCATGTTTCTCCAAGATGTTCGGGACGATGCACAGCACAGGCAGCAGATGCACCAGTGCTATGACCATCGCCAGCATCCCCAGGTGCCTCGCATCCTCCACCCAGGACCGCTCTGTGGGCTCTGCTGCTATGGTGTTGCCATAGCAACTGAACAACCATAGCAGCAGGAGTTTCTTCATTTCGGTTAAGCGCTGCAATGAGAATCAGCAGC
>KB292810.1:7776-20760 GCA_000328365.1 Capitella teleta | reverse complement strand
AAATAGGGCCGCAGACTCGTGTAAGATATACAGCATCTCAGTCATTATATTGAGCCAGCGCTCAAGTTCCGTGCGCCTGACCTGGATGTAGGAAAGTTTAAAGTTAAACCAATCAAGTTGTGAAAACCTCTGAGGCTAAACTTCATATTAGCCCTGTTTACGTTTCGCTTTAACCTTGTGTTTGAGTGGTGACCTTCGTTTCTCTTTGGTGAAGGTCATAGCCTTGTCTAAGTTGCTTGGTTTGTTATAGTTGATCTTTAAGGAAATTCTTCGCGTATTCTCCAACTCGTCCGCTTCGATCGTGTGCCATAAATTACTGTTGGTTGGACAAGAATTATAGGATGAAAGCGGACACGCTTATCGACGCTGCGTCTATAATTAATTTATTTACTTGATTAAACTTAATTCATTACGTGCTTTTTAGACCAATGAATCAATGTGTGTTACATGCACTATATAGTATAAACAAGTGCGTTAATTTTCTGTTTTAACATGAGCCAGTGACGATAAGTAATATGTATATAAGCGTATATATTTATAAAGGTTTCTTCTATATACGTGACCGCAAATGTCAAGGCACCCACAAACATTTACAAAATGATTCCAATTTTGATTAAAAAATAACAATAAATTATATGATTGCACATATTGAAAGTTCTGTCCAATTTATTTCCATGTAATTATAGATCGGCTGTCATTTCGTTGAATGCCTTGTTATCAATAGCGTATTTGTGTAGTGAATATAAGCAGCAGAAACTCATCTCTCCCGCTACAGCGTCTGCCTCTGCACGCCACCCTGGCCATCCCAGACCTCAGCCTCTCCAACGACACCGTCGATTTCGGCACGTGTCTGGTTGGACAGCGTCGGGAAGTGCACCTGGTCATCACCAACCGCACAGCCTCCGACAGCTTCTGGACCATTACCCAAGGTTGGCCATTTTTGTTCTCGTGAACTTCATTGTTTATCTGTGACGTCACAGAATCCAAGACGGACACGGTGGCTGAGGGTACGATCGAAGTGGCGCCGACTAGCGGCATGCTGGGCGCTCATGTGACACACATTGCTCAGAACAAAGCTCTCCTTCAAGTTTTCTTCACGGCAAAGTACGCTTGACCTACTTTTCAATCATGTACACACAACCTTGACCTGATTTCTCTTCAGACATGCGGAAGATTACGAAGCTGTGTACGTGCTGAGCGGCATGTTCGGAGAAGGACATAAGCGGCTCAAGGTCATTGGCAAGGGGTCATACGACGGCAAACATGAGGCTTTAGTCAACGTTTGAAGATCAGATTCACTTTTCCCGAATTCCGAGAATTATAAGCGTCTGTGATATAATTTGTTATCAATAAACGGTTTTGCATGTTCACTTCAGTGTCAGTGTTATTTATTTATTTATTTATTTATTTATTTATTTATTACTTCAAACTTATGAATCGCGAAATTCAGAAAGAAATAAACTGTTCAAACGCGATGTACAATAAAATATAAATAAAATGATAAGAAGATGATTTGTTAAGATATGTCATTAAAAGCTTTTCGGAAAAAGTGTCTTAAGTTTTGATTTATATTCAAGTAGGTGTGATGAGAGGCGAATACTTTGGGGTAGTTCATTCCAAAGAGGAGCAGCAGAACTGAACCAACGACCACCCACACATTTTAGGTTGCATGTGTTGCACAGGACTTATTCGTATATCGGAGGACGATCTCAGACGACGAGTTGGACGATGTACACTGATCAGTTAAACGGGAGATGACATGGGCCTGCATCAGGGCGCGAGTTACAGATGTTGTGAGGTACTATTCTCCAAATGCGATTGACGTGGAAGAACATAGTCCGGCACAGCTAGAGCATTCACGTGATCTTCTAAATTAAATGCAGAGTTAAATATCACACCGAGGTTCCTAATAGACGTGGATGGATTGATGTTGTTACCGTCAAGTGTCAGTGTTGGGCGATGGGTTGGCTGACGGGACCTCTGATTTGGACGCTGACAAACCAATGCGGGGGTGATATTCACGGTGCAACCTGCAGAGGTGCTACCGTTCGAATTGAGGTTATACACGTACCAAATTATATCAAAATATATCAACACGTTCAGAATGATGTGCACAACAACCTCAGCACAATTGTGTGTTGTTATTTCACAATTTGCTGATGTTAATCCATAAAAAAAGACAAAACGATAGTCCGATTTTTTAAACCATTTTGTAACCATAGTAACCGCCCAGTTAATAATCAAACTCCTTATTTTTAACCTTTCCCTTCACCCAGGGGAAGTGTGCCATGTTATTAAGTCATCGTATTTCATGGACCGCTTTTGCTTGCATATCTCTGACGTCATAAGTGTCGATGAACTACATGTATGTCATTTATTGCTAAAATGATTGAGATTCTCAACAAATTACGAAGCACTTGTAAACACTGCTATATGGGTGACTTCAACCTTGACCTCATTTTAGATGAGACTAATGCTATTGTAGCCCTTCCAAACACTCGAGAATGGACTACTATATCTTTTATTGTAGCACCCACCGCTTAAATACCCGACAGCATTTGATAAACTCAAAATTAACATGTTGAAATGAAAATACACATGATGAAATGGAACCACGAATGTTGAGCTGCTCGGATCCGCCACAGGAGATCCCCCTTTACGCGTAGCGGACTGGGGGCTTGACCTGACGTCCGCTGCGTGTCACTACAACCGGCTTTAACCGATCCACACTGACGATCTGTTGACTCCCTTGCATCTCCAACGTAAAGGTTTTTCTACCACGCTCCACTACCTTGAACGGACCATTGCAGAGGTCTGCGATGCGAGTCTACCCGTACAAGCGTGTGTGTTGCCGTCCATAAGTTGTGAGGCACGTAACTGCGAGCGACTCCATGATGCTTCGTTGTCCTGGGAATCTTTCTTGTGTCCGCGTTTACAGTCGTATCTATCACGGTTTGACCAGGGTAAAGCAACTTGTGGCGGAATATTAAGTCTGCGGGTGAGGCGTCGAGGTCCTCTTTAGGGGCGATGCGCCGCCCCAAAAGTACCCAGGGCAGTTGGTCCATCCAGGCTGGGGTACTCGACGGGCCTCGAGTGATGCCTTTAAATTACGGTGAAACCGTTCAACCATACCACTAGCCTGAGGGTGATAAGAGGTAGTATGATGTAATTTCACCCCTAACGTATCTGCAAGGTGCCTCCATATGCTTGACGTAAACTGTGCGCCTCTGTCGCTGGTCATTTCCGCTGGAACACCGTAGCGTGCCACCCAGCCATGTAAAAAATGCGTTAGCACACTCCTGTGCTGAGATACCCTTTAAGGGCAGTGCCTCTGGCCATCGTGAATGCCGATCAATAACTGTAAGCAGGTACGTGCAGCCCTTAGGAGGAAGTGGGCCTACCAAATCCACATGAACATGAGCGAAGGGAACATCCGGAATCTTCATATGATCGACTGGCGCTTTGATGTGGGTCTGAATCTTCGATCTTTGGCAATGTATGCACTCTTTGCACCAGGTTGTGATGTCTTTCTTCATTCTGAACCACACATAACACTCAGAGATAAGTCTTTTGGTCACTCGAGCGCCAGGATGAGATAAACTATGAATTATATCAAATACATGATGCCGCAATGACGTAGGAACCAATGGTCTTGGGTGGGCCTTAGACACATCACATAGTACGGATACCCCACCTCTCTGGACATCTTGTAGTTTCATGCCGGTGATCGCAGTCCGAGAATCTCTGATGCCCGGGTCATTCTGTTGCTTCCTCGCTATCTCCTCCCAACTGATGCCTAACTGGACGGCGTCTATGGGTGCTCTTGGGACGCATCTGGGACGATGTTATCCTTACCCTCCCGATGGCTAACGTCCACCATATATTCAGCAACTGTCGCCAGATGTCTTTGCTGACGAGCAGACCAAGGTTTGCCAACCTTCTTCCATGCTTGGACCAATGGTCGATGGTCTGTAATTAAAATGCATGAACGACCTTCCACCATGTGACGGAAATGTCTGATCGCCAAATGGGCCGCCAACAGCTCTCGATCGAATGCACTGTACCTTTGCTCAACTGGCCTCAGATGTTTGCTAAAAAAAAAGCAAAGTTGTATCCAACTATTTCCTTGCCGCTGCTCTAACACCGCACCAATACCAAATTCTGAAGCATCAGTGCACAGTACGAGTTGTCCGTCAGTCGTCGGGTGATGTAGTGTAACAGCTTCTGGCAATAACTTCTTCGCATTATCGAATGCTTCTTTCTGTTGCCAGCTCCATTGAATATCTGCAGACGCCGGTTTCTTGATGCTCAATTGATTGAGAGGCTGCATGATGGTTGCAGCACCAGGAAGGAAACTGTGATAATTTATTGCACCTAGAAACTTCTCGAGTTGCTTTGGGGACTTCGGAAATGGATGCTCTTTAATGACTTTCACCTTCTCCTTCGTGGGACGGACTCCTTTGCTGTCCACAGTATAGCCTAAAAACTCCATCTCTACTTTGGCAAAAACACATTTCTCTGGTCTAATGAAGAGCCCATTCTCTCGCAACCGCGTGCAAACTGCTCTCAAGATCTTCCATGTGTTGTTTTTCATCTTTCGAAGCCACCAGATTATCATCGATATAGAGCTTATAGGCGTGCCGTTGGTTGCTTGTAATCGAGGTCCTTTCTGTGTATAAGAGAAACGATCAAATTGTAAAGCTGGCAAAACTGAAACCTGTGCTCCTGTATCTACGAGGAATCCCCGTCCAGAGATTTCATCCTTAATGACCAACGATGAAGGACCCACACTGGCCACTAGTGCAGGCCCCCTTGGGCGTTTCCCGACGGCTGACCTGGTGGAAATAGTTTCCAGTTACATGGTTGTTCACACTTCTTTGCAGACTTCCGAAATTTCCGATGCCAGATACAAAGCTTCCGTTTGGAGATTGCTTCAATTTCGTCTGCCTCATACACGCTTTGGTTCTGCGAAGAAATGATCGAATGACCTAAATCAGCTTCCAAAGACAATTTCATTAAATCTTTCTCTTGCGAAGTGGACAATGCATTACGCACGGCCTGTGGCAAAGCATTCAGGAACAAGTACTTTAGAAGGAAATTATGCTCGTCACTTCCGTTGAGGTGCATAATCATGGATGGACAGCAATTAATGAGCACGCTCAGCTTCGGACAGCTCAAATGCAGACAGCAGAAATTCCTTGATGGCCGTGTACTTGCCTCCGGTTGGCGGTTTTAATATAACCTGAGCTGCTCTGGTCGCGGTCTCTGCATCTAAAGCTGACACGACATAATAGTATCTGGTGCCATCTTGCGTCACTCCACGAATCTCAAATTGTGCCTCCGTTTGAGCGAACCAAGCAGCTGCATTCTTGATCCAGAAATTGGGTAGTTTCAAGGCCACTGCTGAAACCTTGACTTCGTCGTCGGCAGGCATGACTATTCACTTCCGGTCTTCAATACACAAACTGTTTTGTTGGTCTCCGAACAATGCGCAGCCTGATGCTCAGCTAGGATTGAATGCATATACATTGGAAACGATGCAGCCAACGATGATGGGTGACGGGCCACATAAGAATACTACTGCTCCCAGACGTATAGGGTCACCACTGTAGTAGCCCTACCAAACACTGAGACGAGGAATGGACTACTATATCTTTTATTGTAGCACCCACCGCTTAAATACCCCGCAGCATTTGATAAACTCAAAATTAACATGTTGAAATGAAAATACACATGATGAAATGGAACCACGAATGTTGAGCTGCTCAGATCCGCCTATTATACATGAATCTAAATACACCAAATACAACCATATTACAGAAAAGAGTAATCCGAATTATCACCAATTCAGGATTCAGAGGATCAGAGATCATACCCCCTTTTCAGCACTCTGAGAATCATCCACATGGACGATTTATTTGTTCACTTACCTATGTTCAGTATATACATGTATCTTTAAATGCATAAAAATTCTTTTCCCTCGCTCATTCCTTGACATTTTGAATTATCTCACAGAATACAATTCCAACGCTCCTCGGTCTTCCACCCGAGCATCATTAACTCGTTCAACCAATGTCCCACTCTGTAGAACCACACTCCGCCAAAAACAATTAAGATTTCAATCGAAAAAATTGTACAATACATTTCTTTATCCCACTTGAACTACTAGATAACTCCAACTCTATCAGTCATTTCAGACGTTCTCTTAAAAATGTTCTGTCATAGTATCATCCTCGATCTACAACTAACATATGAAACGAACTATTTCTCTCTGAATATGCGCAGCACCGCCCACTTCTTTTTCTTCTTTTTTTTTCCTCCGCACCAAAGCTAAATATTAAAATTTTAAATTGCACAATTTGAACAGGCGACTCACAAGTAGCCATACTTAGTCGCCTATTGGCATGACCCTATTCTTTCTCGCTTTTGTATTTCCATTTCTCTAGTATGTATTTCCATATTTCTTTGTCGCTTCCTGCTTTCTTCACCAACTTCCTTTTTTTTTTCTATTTTGGCATCTTATATTTGCTAATATTTCATTCTTTCTGTCTTGTCAATAAATTCAATTCAATTCAATTCAAAACTCGTGTTTTGTGTTCTTATTCATTCCATATGGTGCTATTCCGAATCAACTTGGGGCACCCCCCCACCCCTCAACACCTCCACAGTCTTCTATACTTTAAGCAGTCTACCTGGACTTATTGTATATACATGTATTACCCGCAATGTTTAGTGTTCCAAACTATTTTTATTTGTTCATGCATTGTTATTTTGAGACGTTAAGGTTCTTTTTTTTTTTTTATATAGTAATATTAATAATACGCACACAATAATGTAGATAGTCAATCCAATCAGGGTACGAACCGATAATTCAATAACCATCTTTCGAAACGACAATGGGTCGATCATGGGTCATGACCGCTAATTCCATGTGTTAATATTATTCTTCTCGTTCAAACGTATTATTGGAATATTGCTCCAATTTCTGATTCAATTTCCATGTTTCTATTATTCAAACGCGAATGGAAAATGCCGTTTGCGTCTCGATGGATATTTAATTAGGAGGCGGGGCGGAACAAGTTAGCATTGAACAACGGCCAATCACATGAGAGTTCAATATAATTGTGTCGTTTGAGGACATCGCCTTAACTCGACCTTGATGAGATGAATATTTCCCATGAAGTCGCCGAAGTTTTTATTTTTTATTTTTTATTAGTTTTTTTACACTGCTTTATTTCGGCGCTTACAATTTTTCATACACTTTGACGTTCGAGTTCCTCTACCTCCTGCAAATATATGATTATGAGTTTATAACACAGGGATGAAAAATATGTAAACACGTAATGAAAATACAACTTAACAAATCTATTTGAAGCATGTATTTGACGCAAATGTAATCATGTACTTATAGATGGAGGATAGTAAAGGGCCGTTCACATATGTGCGGGCGGGCGTTTTCCGCCCGCACGCAGCATTTTCCATCTCACTATTTTATGTTTGCGCGTTCACATATGCGGCTGCGTTTCTGCGGGCGTTTCCCGCCCGCAATCAGATGGATCGGTTTGGAAAACAGAATGCGGGCGGCGTGATCTGCGCATGCGCGACTGCATTCGGCGATTGGAATTCAGAGAGGAAACATCCGGCTGAAGAAGAGCGAGCATGAAGAATGATCCAGTTGTGGCGCTTATTGAACTTGTACGATAGTAGAAGATGGGGGAAACAGATACTGGACTAACAGATTTTATAACATGGAGTCAAATTGCCTTTGGAGTGATGGTAGGTGCAATTCTAATTTTCTACTCATTGTGAATTTTAATGAATGGGTGTTTTGTAAACAACACATTTGAGTAATATGTACACAATGACAATTGTCAAATAGACTGTCATTTAAATCATAATAAATGTCCCTTAATTGTCTAAGTCAAAATATCTGAGAAGACGCTGATGTAATACATTGTAATACACATTCTTTTCCAGGCTTTCGTAAAAGTCGCGAAAATCGACATCACTGTCGTTTTCCATACTTCGATCGTCTGCAGTTTCGCGCCAAAATTTAGATCTTTCTTTTTCGCTCTGTACTTCTCGCTTACCACGCTTCTAGCGAAGAATAGGCAACAATAATTAATATTTTATGATTGCGGAGATCGCAGTCAGTAATCATAACGTTAAATATAATCATAACGTTATTATCTAGTCAACAACGATGTTTATATTGCATTGTAATTCCTCTTATCTTTCTTTTCAGCCTTGAAACAGATCGTGGTGCAGAGGAACCTGCTCTGGATATGAGCCAGCAGGCATTCCGGAGCAAGCGGCCCAGGTCATCTTGTGCCGTACCAAACCAGCTCGAGGCCCACATGCAGGGAGTCAAGGAGGCAGTTGATGGCTACTGGTGACGATCCGAAAGACCATTTCTTCTGAGCATGCGCCGGGCAAATGCAGAGAATGCAACCTGAGCAAAACAGCCTTCTACAACTACCGATTATGGAGCCCTTCCATAAGGCAGAGGCGGCTCCATTTCAAGTCTGAACTCCGGATGCCCATGCTTCAGTAACCCACGCACCTTCTCCCCAAGCTTCTCATGTTTTCCAGACCCCAGTAATCAAGGACAGAGCTCAGTGTCATAGCCCAGGCAATGCAGGCGCGGAAATTAACTATAGTACTTGAATGTTGATGTTCATTTCATATCATTTATTGAGCTCATTAAATTCATTTGATAATTACGTCTATTCAAAGTGTCAAATTGATTGTGTCATTGTCTAGTTTTTAATAAACATGTGTTTTTCTTGAATATGCCGTTTTCTCAATTATATATGGAGGGTCAAATCGTGCGTTGATGCATATGTGGTATGTACTGGGTAATACGTTACTGAAAACTAACCTAATTTCGTAACTTATTAATGAGCAATAATTATCTCTATTATATATAGTGTGAAACCATCTATACAAATGTGTAGCATTAAAAAGGATAATCTAATTTAATGTGTATGGATTGATAAGCAATTAAGCAAGTACAGGAATGGGAGACATGAATACATAATAGATTATATGAAAGTATACACGTATCTCAGTGTACAAACGCCGCATTTTTTAATCAATTAATTTTTTATTTAGTTTTCTCTCCGGTGACGATCGCCAGTGTTGCCTGCGCAGAAACTACAAATCAAATGAGAAATATGGCCCGCACGCACGGACCGCCCGCACATATGTGAACGCAACGCATTTGCGGGCCGTCCGGCACGTGCGGGCGGAAAACGCCCGCACGTGCCGGACGCACATATGTGAACGGCCCTTAATGGCGTACAGTTCTCAGGTAGGCCCACCCCTCTCTAATTCCAAAATATAGTCATCCCAATTACTAGGTGGGCTCTTTTTGTTATTATCATACTGGTAATTATTACAGTTACATAGTCACAATAATATTATAATTTAATATAACACAATAACAAATATAACACAAACGATATCATAATAGTATTGCAATGTACGTGCAATGGCAATCTGATAACACGACAAGGTCATGTGACCAACAACCATTGCATGATGACCTCGGAGGCCAAGTTCGTGAAAGTAACCACGCCCCACCCATATCATACATATTCATGAATACGTCTCAGAACACAGTGCTCAGAAGTGAAGAATAAATATATGTCCTCTATATTTCATCCAGGGCTTGAGGAAAGCGATTCGTGATTGAATCACCTTCGCTGATTCATTCTGCATAGACGATCGACGCTGACGTCAACCAGAACGAAAGTAAGGTCGCATTCGACTGAGACAAAACAGTTTCGGTTGCTTTACCCAGATACCTCTCCCAGTCGAATGTGTAGTTTCCACAACATGGTAGCATTTACAATGAATATTTTATTGACGATGATTTAGAGGGTAAAAGAAATAAAAATAGTACATATAAATCATACAAACAACTTTCGTATTTTTTAATGATTAAATGAGTGAAATCCCATAATTCTGAAGAAATAATTTTACAGTTCGTGGCCTGCCTTCTTGCTGATATATCTCTCAGTCGAAAATATCGAAACTATTTTCGAAGCAGTTTCGCTAGTTCAGGGTAAATAATTTCAGTTTCGACGAGCCCATCCTGGTTTCGCCCACGCAGCTGAATTTTTAATGCGCCCAAGCATGAAGTACCGCACCTCGTACGTCGGTTAAATGGGAAAACCCCCTCTATAAAACCATAATGCAATCTATATGCAGGTGATTGCATCAGAAAACGATATCATGAGCCTGTGGATTGCTAGATGCAAAATTACCCATTCAACCATAGCATCCAACAATAAACTGTCATCAACTTACTCAGAGCTCACTATATACAGATTATAATAATATATAAACAATTATTTATTAAGCGCAAATATACAACAAAATGTTTCTTTGAGCATTAATGTACATGTATGCGAAATGGACAAGCAGGAACACTATTAAAAGTTTTGTTTAAAAGAAGGGGCTCAGATGCCAAATTCGTAATGAGGCGTGCACCTGAGCAGTTGCGAGCGATTAGCACTTGGACCTGTTGATGAGTACCATTAACCTTCTTTTTACCAACCACACTTCCCGATCGATGTAAATCATAACCACCGAAATATGGGAAACCCAGAAACACAACCACTGCATGAGACCTCTGTCAGTTGCCCCTTAATCACTGAAGGAGCAGCACCAATTTTGGTAAATAGTTCATCTTGGGAAATTGCTTTTGTCAAATGGGGTTTACTTGAACCCTCGGTATTGAAAATAAGTTTAGAGCTATTGTTTGCAACATTGGAACCTGTGACAATTTTCGGTAACAAATCTTTGGTAGGGTTAATTCTAGTTATTACATTATTATTTATTATTAATTCGTTAGAATTCATCGTATTCATGAAATATTCTGCTTCCTCCAAATTCTACGATAAAAGGTAGCTCTAGATCAATGACTCTAAGATTACGTAAAGTATTTAATTTTGCTTGTTGGGTTAACTTTCGGTTTGACTCGTCTCGATAAGAAAATGGCGGTCGAATTTAATTTATCGATTTCAATATTAACACCACTGCTATAATTATCGACCTTTTGTCAAGGCAGATTCATCATTAATTCAGCCTCTTAATTCCCTAAGGGGTTAATTCAGCCCCTTAATTCCCTAAGGGGCTAATTCAGCTCCTTATATAATTACCGTCTGATCGAAAGTTCGCGACTTAAAACCGAGGGGCTCAAATTGCACCGCGCAGCGATAAATTCGTTTAACCACAAGGTATCGCCTCGAAACTTCAATCGATATTATCCGATTTTAAGAAAATTTCCTTGTGTTACTTTACGTTTTTTTGTTTTTGTTTTTGTTTTTGTTTGTTTTCTTTTTTTTACTTAAACTTACTCAGAGCTCACTATATACAGATAATAATAATATATAAACAATTATTTATTAAGTGCAATTATACAACAACAAAAAATTCTTTGGGCAATAATGTACAAAATGTGGAAAAGCAGAAACACTGTAAAAAGAAGGATTTCAGATGCCAACTTCGTAATTAGGCGTACATTTGAGCAGTTGCGAGCGCTTAAATAGCACTTGGATCTGTTGATGAGCACCATTAACCTTCTTAATTTTTAATAACCACACTTCACGATCGGTAAATTATAACCACCGAAATAGGGGAAACCCAGAAAATAAAATCACTGTTTCTGTCAGTTGCCCCAAAATCTTCGAAGGAGCAGCACGTATTTTGGTAAATCATAGTTCATCCTGGGAAATTGTTTTTGCCAAATGTGGTTTGTTTTAACCCTAGCTCTCTAGTGGAAACAAGTTCATAGTTATTGTTCGCAACATCGGAACCTGTGACAATTTTCGGTAACAAATCTTAAATTGGGTTAATTTTAGTTAGTACATTAGTATTTATTATTAATTCGTTAGAACTCATCGTATTTGTGAAATATCTTGATTTCCCCGAATTCTACGAAAAAAGTAGCCATAGATCCATGACTCTAAGATTACGTAAATTATTTAATTTTGCCCTGGTGTGTTAAATTTCGGTTTGACTCGTCTCAATAAGAACTTGGCAGTAGAATTTAATTAATTGACTTTAATATTATTTATTTATTTATTTATTTATTTATTTATTTATTTATTTATTTATTTATTTATTTATTTATTTATTTATTTATTTATTTATTTATTTATTTATTTATTTATTTATTTATTTATTTATTTATTTATTTATTTATTTATTTATTTATTTATTTATTTATTTATTTATTTATTTATTTATTTATTTATTTAAATTAAGGCCATAAAAACGAAAACGGTGAATAATAAAAGGCATGGCCCACAAAAAATTATTCACATTAACACCACAGCTATAATTATCGACCTTTGGTCAAGGCAGATTCATCATCAATTCAGTCCCTTAAAGGGAGGGAGAACTGGTTGAAAATGGACTTTGAGTCGTTATTTGATGCACCAAAGATGATTTCTATGCCTGGTCCACACAAGGAATATCATCGCTAACGATTTCGCGGGAGATATAATGCTAATTAGGCGTGACGTCAGGAGCTGTGATGAAACACCGAGTTCCCCATCTTTTACAATGGGCCTCGTCATATCACCGTGTCCTGCGACTAAATCCCTGGATATTTTTTTTTATTTTCTTTTCGGAAATAGATAGAATAATCATTTTGCCACCAGTCAGGCGCAAACAAAAAATATTTTTCGCTATTTTTCTTATTTTAACAAGCGATTTTCTAGGACACCTACCACGTTTCTCATCCTGAAACAGTAAAAAGGTCAGCCAGAGTGCACCACGCATGCGCTTTCGTTTCGTAAACAACAAAGATGTCCTTTTATGGCGAAGATGCTCTGCTCTGATTGGCTGAAATCGATAGCTTAACGAGGGGAACGGAACCAATCAGCCATCAGCCAAACCAAGCCATCAGCTGACGTTTGCCTCCTATACTTCGCAATGGAAGCCATTCTCCCATAGGCGCAATGCTAACCC
>KB292798.1:15773-47602 GCA_000328365.1 Capitella teleta | reverse complement strand
AGTGTATGAGCGGGTGAGTCTGAAGGTGGAAGGATGCCGTCAAGATCAGCACATAATATGATGTCAATGTTTAGAAGAACTCGACTTTTTGGTCATCTGCCATCAGGACAAGATGTCAGATACATGGGCAGTGTGCTGTTTATGCATTGATATTAAAAAGTCATTAGAGAAAGTTAAGGTGTCAAATTTTAAAACGTATTTTTCATAAAGTTTTGTCTGCAGTGTACGAATAGTTACTTATTTAGGTCTCTGAATATCAGATGGCCCGTTAGCTCAGTTGGTTAGAGCGTCGTGCTAATAACGCGAAGGTCGCGGGTTTGAACCCCTCACGGGCCACAATACGTTAAAGTGTTTTTTTATTTGTTTTTATGTTGCTTTTTGGGTGTGTTTTTGTTTTGGCAGTATCCCAAAACTTCAGAACTTTACTTTGCGTAAAAGTCCAATTATGATTGCTGGATCCATGCTGAACCAATTCCTTCTGTCGGCCAGTTGACGGCCATTTTACTGGCTTTGGCGTTCGTAGGTTGTCTGTTCGCAATACGCATGTGGTCTGGAGTGATCACTTGATCATTGACCCCGTCGCCTTGACCCTGCTGGTGCCCTGAGCTGAGGTCACGACCCCCTGGCTCGGCGCTTAGTTATGAAGAACCCGTTACGGCGAACACGTGTGTCTCCGCTGCCGCCGAGCCACTAAGCCAAGTACGTATCTGTTTGACGTGTAATTACCATCCTGACTACACGCAGACTGAGAGGAGAGGGACTCTAAAAAATGGGGGTTTGGATCGACTCCATCGTCCCAGGTCGCTTGAAAAGTTCATTCCAACTCTAGGGCGGATTGCATTTCGGTGGTAGTAGCGGTAGGCACTACAAGGCAGCCATGGGTCTCGGCTCTTTCTCTACTCATAACGCTCCCTGACTGAGGCCCGATGAACGGCATAACGCATTTCTTGAGTATCTTCACGCACGTTCAAAGGTGATACTATTCATAACGTACACTTAACACGGATCTAGTACACCCTTTCGATAGGACCAGGGCTGTGAATATCCCTGCGTTCCTCCTATTACTTGATGTAACGAACCATATTTTTGATTTGAGTTGTTTGAGTTATATTGAGTTATTTTTGTGTGTTTGAATTGCTAAGCAATCTCGAGTGAAATGCTCGCTGTTTCCTATCTGTGCATCGGGGTGTATATAAGCATATCGCTTCTTGTATTTGACACACATCAATCGGACCCCCGATGCACCAATGGGAAACAGCGAGCTGGTTGGTTGTTTATTGTATATTGTATATGTTCATTTTTTGTATCTTTTTTATTTCTTAGAAAAAAACACATTAAACATTGAAAGCGTATCATTGTCGTTTGTTTGGAGGGGTCCGCAACATTAGGCTCCTATTTGTTTCAATCGTCATCTGTCTCTCCATGCAAGAGAATGACAACACGTCATTATTGGGACCCAATACATCTCCGATAACCAGATGATATACCATATGATACAGGAAGACGGTATCAATGAACTCCCGAGAGAAAACATTCAAGGTATCGATCGGTTCTTACAGACTATGAGAGTGGTGATAGCTGGGGTGAGGCCTTCTACAATCTACCTGCCAATCCATGTCCTACAATTTCAGTTGTGGCCACCGTAGCCCCCCCCCTCAACAAACAAAAAAAGCCACATGACACGTTATTATATCAGATATACTGGTACATTCTCCGTTGACATCAAACCATGTGAAGCGTATGATCAATTCACATGAGCGTTTAAGTGCTTTTAATTTTCTGAAGAAAAAAAAGTGGTGGTACGTAGACTGACCTTGATTGCACACTCATAAACGAGCTATCTTTCCAGTTCAGTATTTTTAGGGTGATGCTATTGACCTTAACAAGTGCAAAAAAACAAAACGGTAGCGTATGCAAGGGAGCATCATCGTACGTGCAGCTGAAGAAAAGGCCTCGTATTTATGACTCATTTATCACCGAATAAAAATAAAAACATCTGATGAGCATCTGTTTATTGGAGCAAGGTACTTCCCTCCCCGATATCGTCAATGACCACCGCTGACCGCACACTGACCACCCTACGCTCGCCTCATTCCAGTTTTGCAGATTGTTTTTCTGCCCGCAGCACAATTGGCATAAATGAGGCCAATTTTCCACGAGAATGCACCGGCCACTTGAAATGAAATCTGGACGCCTTATGGCCACGATTGTATGTGAACCATAGGAAACGAATAAGAACCGACAGCTCGTGCTACAGTGGCTACAGATGCTGGACAATTCATGTTTACACCGATTCGCTATTACATTCAATTGTACTAGGGCAGAGTAATGCATCACGGGATAATGGAAGAAGCAACAAAACAAAATGATGAAGCCAAATTTCTCTTTTAATCAATTACGTACGTGTACAGTAGTAGACCCCGGAGCCGCCGCTGATATGTACTAGCCGCCGATTGGCCGTTTAGCCAGCCGCCGCCGATTGGTGCCGTCGGCCATCTCCTATCAGCCGATCACCGTTAGCAGCGGCTTTCAGCTGATTCAATCCAAATATTTGAAATTCAGTATTATAAGAAGTTATCATTTGTACAAATCTTAATTGTGTTTATGGTATTGTTTATATACTTACTATCTGAGCTATATATGCGGAAGTAGATTTCATTTAGTTTACTTCATTAAAATAGATTTAAGGATGTATGCCATACTGTGTGTATGCCCATCCATATACGAGGGTTGTCCCAAAATATATCGCACTGCATGACATGTATAGGGTTAATGTAAAATATATTCCTTCGCGAGTACTAGTACATGTAGATCACTTGTTACTGCGTGCGTGCGTGCGTGATGGGGTTTTACGGCTCCACCCAACCCATTCGGGTGATACGGGCGCCAGAACAGAAGGCCCGGGACCGGGGTTTCCCCCTACTCTTATCAATAAATCCCAAGGGTTCTTTATCCTGCATACCACCATAGACAGTAGTACACAGCGCCCGGCCTTGTTACGCAGTTGGCCAGCACTGCAGAGTCACCGAAGAATTACAATTGTAATTCACAATCATAACGCCGTGGCCTGATCGGGTCTCGAATCCGGGGCCTCGACCCCCACGGTCGGCATAGGATTGTAGTCAGTCGGTTAAACCGATTGAGCTATTCGGTGCCCCTGGATCACTTGTTACTGGCTACATGTATATTACTGGAATATACCTGGCATTAAGCCTACCATTTTTTTAGCGATTGTTTTTTAACTATTATAACCTTAAGCACTGCCGAACCCTCATTTCAGAATTCAGAGGCCATAACTTGTATTGGCCTCTCGTAACACTTGGTTCATACACTGTTTGTCTACGTGCATTGCTTTTGTTGGTCTAAAAAATCAATGAAATTCTGTTAATTTTCAAACAATTTGTTATGCTATTTACATGTCACGGAGAGGTTGTCCAACAATTGCAAATCGAGACATATAAAAAGTGCGATTTTTTCATTCGAGATCCTGATCCGACAATTCATTCGGTTCGCCATCCTCTTTCCTCCCATTGTGTAACACTCAGTTGGCCGCTCCGACCGAACTGGTGCTGTGGTGTCGTCTGCTCGTTAGACAATGCTTTCCTCCTCCAAACTGTTTCTATAATTGCTTCCTCTTCCCGCTGCATATATTTGATATTATTTGCTTGCAATAAAACGGTTGTTTTGAACCTTGCTGAGTTTGCGTCAGCAGGCACAACAAACGAAGTGAAAATGGTGATTATGATGTCTATGGGTAAAAATAGCCTAATGGAGTTTATGAAACGCCCTAAACCTCTTGAACTTGTGTATAGCAAGAGAGTGTGATAATACTGTAATTGAGTGGGACATCATAGGATTTGGAAATCGTTCAATCTCAAAATTACCACACTAGTATACCACATGTAGAGAGTAGTGCATGTTTGTGTAAACTAACGGCATCATTAAACGTATAGGATGATATAGAAACCATCGCCAAGGCACTTCAAGCCCCTGCTAGCTGCCGATCTCAATGCTGGGCAGATATCTCTGATTGGTGCAGCGGCGTCAGCAGCTAGCCCGTTGTTTATACTGCCGGTCTTTACTGTACTGTACACGTGCATACCACAAAAACTAATATTATGCAATGTTATTGCTATCTTTACTAATTGAGGTTTTTACAAGTTCCGAGTTGGTCTAGTTGTTAGGATACGGCGCTCTCACAAGGATATTTTTTTTATTTTTTATCTATGGAACGTTGTTTATTTGTTGCTATTATTTTCTGTTTAATACTCAAAACACGTTTTTTACTTTTTACTATTCGTGTGTTAAACAACCAATGGTTAGCCGCTTCGCGTCAAATCACGATTAATCGCGCGATTTCGCGTGAACTCCTCAGCGCGCGCTTATATCGCCCACTAACGGAGCCTCGTTTTGAGATTGTCGTCTGCCGCAGAAGCGTTCACTCGTTTGCCTCGCCGATCGGCAGAACACCGGCCGTTTATGTTTCAGAGGATAATATATACTTCAATTAACGTCTGGCTCATGACTTAATTAACTAAAAACAGGTTAGTACAAAGTTTTGAAATTCAATATTATATACTCGCTTCTATACTAATCAGTTCATGTATTTATTTACTTTCTGTGCTCTGGTGTGCGTAACCTTGTCGTCAAATTGTGATTTAGTTATTCCAGTGCTCGTACATGTACATCAGAGTCATCAGGTTATAATTATAAGAAACACATCTAGCGATTTCTCAGAAACAAAAATTAGATGCTTTAAATATTATGAAGTATAATTCCAGCGCCTCTACATATACATCAAGCTCTAGGATAGAGAATCATTGACTAATCACGTCTGCACCCTGCGGTAATCAGTTATTACATAATAAATTAATCGCCCATCTTCCGCTTCATCAGTAATCTTTTAAGTGGCTCTTTGAGCGGATTTCTAACAGTCGACTTTAAAGCTGCAATCGCTACTTTCTCTCCCCAAGAGAACCCCCCCCCCCCCTTCCCACCAAAATAAATGTCTCTCCGCCCAGGCCTAAACGCAGGGCTGATCAAAGTATTCATTCCTATGCATAGGCTGCTGTGTATTTTGTATTAGTTTATCGACGGAGACTGTCGCCTTAAATCGAGTCAGAGACCAAGCAACTGCTGCTGCCAAGGAGTTAATTGAGAAACGGTGAAATTTTATGACGCGAGGTGGGAGTTTATCTCGAAATTTTCACGTTTATCGGTTGTCATGGTCTCTGGAGGAATTTATGCCACATCTGGAGGGGAGGCTTCCCGTGATGCAGCAATTATGTAATCGTTGCTCTTGTTTACATCGCCTCCTAGATTTCGTAAACTCTCATTATCTCATGACGACAGATCTCGGATCACGAAGGATATCTCTGATTATCGCTCTAATCCCTCGTGCTATCCCTCTCTAGAGAGAGAGAGAGAGAGAGAGAGAGAGAAGGGTGGTCTCTCTTCGCTTCTATCGATGCATCTCTGATTATGCAATCTGCGTTGCTTGCCATCTCTCAATAAACAACGATAAACTAGAAATCCTCATTTAAATCACGGCAGCATGTCAGAAATAATTGCTTAGCGCTCCTGACAAATCCTAATCCAATTAAATAACTTAATCGGATGAAAGGATTCGCTGGTAACAGCCATTATTCAACCAATGGAGACCCGACAAACGGTTAATATTATTCAATAATTTCGATTTCATTTGTCAAATTATTTGATAAAGCAAAACACGCAGCCATAATAAGCGCCCGGATTTTAGCTTTACACCAAATCAACAAGATTTGTATTTTTTACTTTTCCTTGTAATTGAATGATTTGAATGATTCAATCCCACCCAAAGAGACCTGGAATCCTTTCGCCTGCAGAACGCATTCAGTCGATTGTATAATATTTAGACAGATACTTTAGCCAAAATAGTACTTCAGTATTTAAAACATCCTCAGCATTAATATTGACTTGCTTCGGGCGTGTATTGAAGTACATTTTTCATCTAACTACAGTAGCGCCTGTTACCCTTATAATAAATCAAATCCCACCACCATACAAGCCACAGAACAACTAGTAAACACACTGCAACCACAAGACAGATCAAAGTTCATTTATGACGTCACATTATATGAATACCCACATCGCATGTCAAAGGTCAAGTTAGCGAGTTGCTTTGGTAACAGAAGAACCCCCACGGCTACTGAATATTATAATTGAGGATCAACTCCCCAGAATGCCTCACCACTTAGGTTCTTCCTTTTGGGAGTTTTGCGGATTAAATTCGGTTATTGTGCCACCTCTTACCTGTACACAATAGAAACCTGTATGTCACCGTTTCCCTGCATGACGAATTAGTTTGATTTCATCAGGGCTTACTATGTTTTGATGCGAGCTAAATCGGCAGGAATTCACCCGATTGTGCGGCTGTCATTTCCGTATTGTGGAATAGGTCTGCGCCTGTGAAACCAATTATTGAACAAATGAAATCGGTTTGCTTATTGGTATTCGTGGTCATTATTCTCCTTTATACTAGTGGTTATCATCCTACTCGCCCAGTTCTTCCGTTCCAGCATAAACTACATGTATAACCCAGTAAACAAGTACTTACAGAGTACCTGCCACGCGATACAGACGCCCGGAGCTGTGTTGCGCAATGGTCTGCCTGGCATTAATTAGGGCGTGCCCCTCCATGCGAATTCGATGACTGCCCCCAGGCCACGGCCCCTCGTCTCGTTCTTTCTTCTCGTGAAGAACTCCTTGCATAATAACTAAGAACCCTTTGATAATATTTGGCTTGAGTGACACCTCCATGTTTCAATTCCCACCTATTAGCTTGTTCTCTAATTAGATTCAATTTATTCATTTTCCATTTTACGTGATGGAATTTCCTTTCAGCGGTTCTCTTGACTTTTACCTGAAGTGGGAGATTACCTGCGTTTGTCGATTGTTATAGCTGATTAGACATTTTTGAAGAGGATTGGAATTATTCGAAATCGTGGTTTATCTTGAGTTGCTCACTTTGGCCGTGTGATAATAATAAATAATCCAATGCTTATACAATTTGAAATATGCGGATATTTTAACTTGTCACTCACTCTGATCGAAATTTACTGCTTGTAATGAAATGGACGTGCAATATATTGCCGGTTGGTATCCCATTAAAAGAAGTTTAAGTTTCTTTAGCTGCAAATCAAGCGTGATATTTTTTTTTTTTTTTTTTTTTCGCGAAGTTCACATCACAAGATAATGTCCAGGGGCTTAATTGCGGAATGATGGAAATCACCGCCAAAACATGCATTTAACTTCTGACTGGAGGAATTTTTCAATTATCTTAAAGGTTGGTATTAGGAGTGGTGCTGCTCACTGGTTTGATTGACGCATGAATGGCCTGGGAGTTACGGCATTGTGGTCGAAAATGTCTCTTCGATGATCGTTTCGCTTTTAACTTTTCGCGTGCGGGTAATTGCATTACATGGAATCCACGGATCAAAGGTCCATTATTATGATTCACAGATTTAGATAAGAATTTAGTCTGTAATTTTCTCGGAAATTTGATCACACATTTTCAGGGTCGCAGGCTGTAATTCTTTTCAGTCTCTGCATGAGCTTGATCCTCGGAGAACATGTTTGTAATAGAGAAATGGACTCCTTAATTTGTTCCGTTGAGATGAGTATAAAGGGATTCCATGCTTGAGCCGTAGGGGGCTATTTGGGTTTGAATTGTGAGTGTAAAACATGTATTAAACCAGCAGTTTAAAAACTGAAGCCTGAGATGCAAACACCCATTTAGCTAAGATGTATTCATGCAAACAATATACATTGATACAACACCGTGAGTTCAGTTCAACGACTAACCCTACTCCCCTCCCTCAACAAACCAATATTTCCTCATTTTCCTCTTTCCACAAAGTATGACCTACAACCACTGCATTGCGGACGTTAGGAGCCTGGTCCCCATGCCCTATATCGATCCATCGCCAACTTTTGCCTTGACAAACGGCTGGTTTAGCCCTCGTAGGTCTCCTTCCGATGCTGGCCCCCAAAAAGGGCATGATAGAGTGAGCAGCAAAGGGCTACACCGGAGCAATGGCCATAAGCAACCTCCACTCAAAACAATCTTAAAACCATTCTTCATTCGCTTGCTCCTCTTTTAGTTAATGCACCTAAGCCATCGATCACGTGACTGTCATGTGAGTGTCATGTGACTCCGACGGAGTGTGCCATTGTTGAGATTAAACTGCTGCGTTTCTTTTGAGATTATTTTTAAAGTTGGCCCTTTTCGGGCGCCCTTTGTGTGGTGTGTGCCCTCACTGCCCTGCTAGCGTTTGCAATTTCCCAGAAGCGTCCACAATCGGTTTAGTTGCGCGGAGATAAGTGGCTCAACTCACGCATTTCGTCAAGCATCAGACTCAGTGTCAGTCCTCATCCCGCCTCCATAATTGCTTGCAACTCTTTTGCCAAAAACTTGAAGAAAAAAAAAATGATGATGATATAACGGGATAAATGGAACTAAGCAGCTCTAGTGATATTTAACTCAACAGCTTCAAAGGTGTGAAGCAGCGTGCGCGTCGTTTAACACGTGACATTAATTTTGATGCTGCGCATGTGCAGCGAATTACGTCACACATTAATTATGCTAATATTTTTTTCTGAGCGAGTTAGCTTCCGTTCTGATGTAATCCCTCCCGCGTGTGAAAGCGTTTTTCGTTTTTCTTGAAACAATTACACGAAAAGTGGAAACTTATATAGTCAATATTCATTATACACTTATGCACAACAACTTCTTTGTCCGCGCATAACATCTAAGGATGTTCGACTCATAACTCAGGTATAATTCAAAGGTGTGCGCACATGTCAGAGGTGTGTTATGGAGGTATACATGTGGCTCGCAGAGGTCTTCACATAGAACGTCGACATTTTATGTTCCTTGAAGTTAGCTGGCAGCACTCCTTCACGATCATTCTTCCCTGTTTTACATTGCGTTCATCCCTCAACACTCCTCTTGAACTTCGTGATGCAAAACGCAGCTAGATAAACATAATTCCTGCGCTAATTTTCGGCGCTATTGAAAGATATGTCGAGGTTTTCTCCAGTAAAAATCTCGCGCCTGCTGCTCTGTTATGACTCCTCAGGCTGCGCGCGGTTTCAACGAAATCAGGTGCAGCGGTCTATGTGTGTGGTCTGTCTTCTAATTAAAACTGCTCCTGTTCCTCCTGTTCCTCCCGGCACGCCCTCTGCATCCGCCTCTCCCCTGTTCCTCATACTCGTCCTCTCTCCCTCTCCAAGGAGTAAAATACTAAAATTACAAAGCAAGCGTAATTCCTTCGAACTCCTGCAATCTCGCTTACCTTCTCCCGAAGGAGAATTATGGTCAATGGCTGGAGACAGGTGAGGTCATTTGCAAGGTGTGACAACGAAGTGTCACCTTTCAACCGAGGCTGCGATCCTAAACGACTTTGAAATCGGGAATTCTGAAGCGAGCCAGGTGGCTGCATGGTGTAGCTACCCAGACATTGAACAGGCAGGCTTTGAAAGCAGGTACCATGTCCCAGGCTGTGCCCACGCATTTGCATTTGTGTATCAACTTCTTTTCTCTTTTTATTTTATTCTGCAACATGGTCACTCCAGTTGGTCAGCTGGTCAGCAGATGGGTCCCACTTGGGAATGGCGTGATTATTTCGAGTGCGGAGGGTCAAGGTGAATTAATCAAGCAGAAAACTTTAAACAGATGGGATTAGTGGAAGCTCTGCTATTTGATTTGCATGCTGGTCAGTGGACAATTCAACCCCACCCCATTGTAAAGAACACACCCACTGAATCCCCTTGCAAACAGCATCCCTGTTTCACATCTTTTTTCTCAGACTGCCCTCTCAGATGACCCTGGAGCTTCTCTGAGTGATTTCTTCTCTCCGCCATTGATAAGTGGAACTCCTGGCTTCGATCAGCCAACGTCCGCCAATTGTTTCCTCGTCGCTTTCGCCAAACAGGCTCAATACTGGCTCTGTCCCCCGGGATCAGCTGTCCTGCTCCGTCCAGTTGTATGACGAATGACGTCATTCGAGATGTGGAAAAAGGGGTCTGTAAACTATCACAAGTATAGGGTTAAACGTGGACTGAAGCACGCATAGGTGTATATGAGCCGGATATATTAAGATGCCGTTCTTCAAAAGTGGTTACTTTCACGCATCGCTGCCATCATAGATCTTGTTTCAGTCGACCTTTCTGCCAGAGGCCTTTCCTCTCTGGCTTATGGGATCCAGAGGTGTAAATCATAATAGCCGTTGAGTGCGTGAAGCGGTCAGCCAAAAGGCCAGCGCTGATTCTCCGCATTGTTCGCTCGATTGAGCCCTATGTTCCCCTGCCGAGAAAGAGATTTGCAATAAAAACACAAGCTGCGTTTCCACGTGTCGCTGCTGCCGGTTGTTGTGATTTGGCTGTAATGGAAAAGTGGATATCAGAGGAAGCGAAAGCCGGAGGGTTTCATGGGCTAATAGTTATATAAGTTATATTAAATCTCATTATCCTTTGTATGACCATACGGTGTCATAAATCTGTTATTCAACTTCCTGCTGCCCATAGCACTTCTACTCGTCGCGAGTGCTTTCCGCATTACAGGTCTCTCTTAATATTGCAGTTGCCGTAAGGAATCACCGGCCACTAATTAATGGATAAATCCCCCATTCGCAATTCGTTTCGCACCTTCTCCTCCTTCGCACTCCCTCCGCATTGCCGATTTCCCTCAATCAACTCGATGGATCCGCTTAGTTAATGAACACATTCGGTGCCCTGCTTATCCCTTGTGCAACCGCCCATTCATGACCATTTTACTATCTTAATCTCGTCGTAAATTTGAGCCAATCGAACAAGCAAAGAGTAAACCCAATGTGCGGTTGTGCTGTTGCGAGGGCAGTTCATGGTAAGCCATCTGTGCTACTTGCATGCAGCCACCTCCCATCTCGTCTCTCTCGTCTCTCGCTTGGCACTTGAGCGAGGCACTAGTCTGTTTAGCATCGCTTTCTGAAGTGCTCTCTCCTTCTTCTGGGTGGAAAGAAAGATACACTGTATCCACAGGATAAACTGTTTTCAAAAAGTGATCGTTATTCAATGTCAGGATCAGGTGAGAATCTTTCTTTGATTTGTGTTTGTTTGTGTAAATATAAATCTGTAATTTCAGCGTGTGATTTCCGGTTTCATTATTTTTGACGCTGGTCTTATGTTATTTCCTATTTTGCTTATGATTCATATCCCATTCATTTTGCGGATACACGCACTTCTCTGCTAGCGGTCAATGGTCATAAATACCTCCAAGTGGACGCGACTCCTACGCGTCATGAGAACGGAAAGTGGCTCAAAAGAGAATATGTTTATAGAAAGTATATCTTCGCGGCAGACTGATGGGAGGAGATAGCGATGCAATGAGGATGCTAGAACTGAAGGATCACTTTCAGAAAGAAAAGACGCTGCTTGTCGTCAGAAATATCGGAATCGGTCAAGCCATGTTGACGCATACCACGGTGAGCGATACTACACGCATTTACCGGCACCTGCACTGTATCCATCGCTGGTGTCATGAGGGAACGACTTGGGCAGATACGACGAGAAGATGTTTACGGGGTCCATCTCAAGGCTTAACGAGCGGATTATCTCTTCATCTGTCATCGTGCGGCGCTCGGAGCCAGATTCAAAATGGCGCCCGGACGGTCGGCTGTGATTACAAGATCACTAAAACATGGGAATCTCCCTTGTAATTACACGCACGGAGCTCCGATCGAATTCCTTCCTCGCTCGCGTCCGAAGGTGTCCGTAGATCCATTCGCGTTATTTCGTTTTGCTCGAATGAGAGCGGAACGTGCAATATTTTTATGATATGAGATAATACTGTAACTGTTTCTTACTCGCTAAATGTTTGTGTAAGATAAGACTGGATATGCTTTAATAGCCTCGTAAAACAAGTTGCTGCATTTTGGGAGAATGCTTTGACTAAGTGTCTGTCACTTCGCGTTTGTCACGTAAAAGTCCCGAGTGAATTGCAGGAACATACTCCGTGTGATACGGAGATGTTTGTAAAAGAATAAAGACCTATTTATTATCCCCATTCCCTGTTGCAACTCTGCTGTTTGCAGCGCATCTTCTCGCTCAGCGTGCACTGAGAGTGGAATCTGGAGACAAATATTAACTTTTCTTTGATGTTTGTAGTTGCAATCCTGGCCTGAAGGATCTCTTAAACACCTCAACGAAAGAGGCACCTATAAGCACTGTTTACCAGAAGCCATTGAAACGAAGGAGGTGATATACCTGTACTCGTAATGGATACCTCTTCCGTATTCGTTGGGTTGTAATATTTGATACATGATTTTTGAATTTTGTTGACCCCAGGTCATTTCACCAAGGTAAGCTGCAACTCAATTACGTAATGCTGAGATCCACCTGAGCTGCAACAAGAATAACTGATCCCTGGTTCCTGATGATGAGGTGACCAATCACGTGGTCAGTCCACTTATATGTCACATAATTCTCAGCGTGGAATCGTGAAATTCGTGATTCAACAACATGACGCCATTACGGCCGATTTGTTCATCGACCTCTTCATTCGGATCTTCCATTCATTCGATTGTTTTGATAACCTGCGATGCATCTCCAACTGATGTGAGGCCGGATTACGCAACAATTAACGCGGCGTGAAATTCAGAAGTGTATTATGATAATTGTAATTTATATCTGCGTAATTTGGTTGCGCGCTTTAATGAGAGGGGTGCCCTTGGTTCTCAGTGCACATAGGTCATTCATTATAGCACACAAGTGGACAATTGACATTGTATTAAGTTAAGTACAAAGACCAATATTTGGTGATCACACACGTTTAGGCGCGACTGAGTAATTCAGTTTACACACTCGTATAATGATTGTATTTGGTTCTAGCGACGCTATGATACAAGGTGCTGATTCCTGGGGCCCTGGATCACCGGGGAGTGCATCTCACAGGCACTTTTAATTGTTTTAAGGCGTCTCCACCGGCATTGCCCAAGCGTGTGGCGATGGTGACTGGTGACACCGCTAGTCGATCTAATTCCTATTGAAACATTAACACCTCCGTGTTTTTGTGATTTTTCAATTAGAATGGAGTCGTGACACGCGTAGTCGATTTGGGAATTAGAATCGGATGACAATTGATTTATATTCCCCCTCACCAGGTTTTGTTATTGTTAATGTTGGGTTGTTAGCCGGTTTCCAAAATAACATGTTTTAACAAGTGTTACCCGCTATTTTTACTCATTAAGTCGTAAACTGAAAGTGTTTTATTAATCAAAAGAATGAGGGCGACAATAGCTTCCCGACTAAAGACCCAAATTCTAAAGAGAAAACTTTCCTCCCGTACAAAAGAAGTACAGAGTCCCCGTATGGGGCCACTAGGCGGTATGCCCCTTTGAGGGAACCAAACATACGGTTAAAAGGGGAAACGACAGGGAAATTACTTCTACATCAAAGAGACGAACATATCTTACACTTAATCTGTTTAGCAGTTAAACAAAAGCTTTAACCGTGTAATTTAGTCCTTCAAACGTAGTCGACTGCAGCCTCGATCTGATTAGGGCTCCGATGCACGCGCAGTGGTCTTTAACTGCAAGCATCTGACGCCTCCGCCTCAGTTTGCGCTCGGACGCCCGAGTCCACCCGTCGGCAGAGCTCATTAAGGGATACAAATTAACTAACAATTAGAAGACACAGTCTATAAAATCGGCAGCGATTCACCAACTTGATTCATTGCTTCCAAAGAAACTGAAGGATACACACCGATCGTTCCTAAAATCTACTGCTGAAGGTTAGTGTTGGGTTAGAGTTACGCGTTAATAGTATCGGTGACAGAGATCGTACATTCCGTGTTTACGCTCGATGTTGCATTAATGGATGTACCACGGCTTGTAGACTCTTGTCTCTTTGGTACATTACTGTCAATCATTGCAATGACATGCGTCTTAACCTGTAGTGTTAGTGGTGACAGTTACTTCTCGTCTTTCCAGTTGCTTCAGAGCTGAACAAATGCAGCGCACTCTATGTACCTGTTCATAATACCGGTAATTACTAGTCTACATATATTACCTACAGGTAATAACTGCTTTTAAAAAAAAAGGCAGGTACACTTATAGAAGGAAACCGCGTGAATCGTGAGAGAAAATAGCGTCATGATTAAGGAAATTCTTCTCGTGCGCATAATTATGCACCTGTAATTACTGGTTCATATTAATTGCGGGTAAGACCTTGCGATCGCTGATTTCAATTACCATGTATCTTAATTGACACCTGCTGTCAATGGACTCAATTAAGAAGGAATTACTTGATCGGTGATTGATTTTGGTGCTAATAAACTCGGCAGCTGTATGCGTTTACCTGTGGCTTTATTAACACCCAGCTCAGGTATAATTCCACCGTTTATTATGTATAAGTTTGTGAATTGGAATTGTGCGCGCGCTGCTCAGCCATAAACCCATAGGGTACTAGGTATAGCTGCATGATTTGTTATGGAATAAAGCACAGGGGATTGTATTTGAGTAGTTACTAAGGTTGGATGCACAGGCGTATTCTGAGTGGATGAGGGACAAAGGTATCTTTGCACATAGGGTAATATGATTAAGTTGACTGCAATATGATTCTTTGTTAAAGGTAATAACCCCGACTGAGCACTCCTCGTATTACTCATCCGACTTAGTGATTATTTCTGGTGACACGCAGATGTAACTGCGCTTCATTCCGAGCAGGTGTTTCACAATTCTCTATTGTTGCAGGTTTCCTCGTGACTTCATGACATCAACACACACAGCATGGCGACGTGGATGTACCTGGTGCTTGCTTTCTACTTTGGCTTAGCGTCTTGTGAACTTGATGTGATTGAGTACAATGTGATTGAAGAACAGCTTCCGAACAGTTTAGTTGGTGACATCGTCGCTGATGCTGGTTTACGAGATCGATACAGTGCGGATACCATCTCATTGTTCACGTACGAGTTCCTGACACCTAGCAATGTATACACCTCATACTTTGTGATCGAGAGATCTGGATTGTTAAGGACTTCAAAAACCCTGGATCGTGATTCGCTTTGTCGCGGGCAACGGGAATGCGACTTGGACCTGGACATCGCCATCAAGCCAGTGGAGTATTTCCAGATCTTGAAGGTCGTCATTCACGTGCAGGACATCAACGACAACAGCCCGCGATTCCCTAAAGACCACGTGACCTGGTCGTTGTCTGAAACCGCCATGCCTGGAGCTACGTTTGCCGTGTCTCTAGCGTCGGATCCGGATAGCCCATCAAACGGGATTAAATCGTACGAGCTCACTGGAAACCGGGATTTCTTCAAGTTGCAGGTCACCCCTGGAGAGACCGGACCCTCAGACGTCCATCTTGTGCTTGAGCGATCGCTTGACCACGAGGAAGCCGTGGCTTACTCGCTGGTGGTCTCCGCACACGACGGCGGTACTCCACGAGAGAGCGGCTCTATGACGGTGAACGTGGAAGTCGTTGACGCCAATGATAACGCCCCGAAATTCGACAACAAAACATACGAAGTGGACGTATTTGAGAACGCGGCACTTGGAGCCACAATCGCCACTGTGCATGCTTCTGATGCTGACCACGGAGAAAACGCAAGGGTCGTCTATGCACTCTCCGAGAACTCGGCTTCTGATCTTGGAGATCTGTTCCGCGTGGAGGGAGACACGGGAAACGTGGTGGTCATTGGCTCGCTGGACAGTGACCACGGGAGGGAGGAGTACGTCCTGGGACTGGTGGCTAAAGACTCCGCTGCAAGTCCGCTCGCTGATTACGCCAAACTGACCATTCGCATCCAGGATATAAATGACCATGCGCCGACTGTGACCATCAACTCTTTGACGTCGTCTGGTGTCGTTGAGATCTTCGAGAATTCTCCCGTGAACTCTTTCGTCACTCATCTCTCAGTGCATGACCCCGACAAAGGTCAAAATGGACAGTTCTCCTGCTCACTCGACTCCACTGACTTCACTTTGGAGCAGCTCCACGTAACCGAGTTCAAAATCATTTCCGTCTATGAATTCGATCGCGAGAAACAAGCCGAGTACGAAGTCAGTCTCATCTGCACGGACGCTGCAACTCCTCCAAAGACGTCCGTCGAGGTCATCATGGTGTCCATTCTTGACCGCAATGACCACGCTCCGGAGTTCCCACAGGACACCTACTTTGTCACGTTCCGCGAGAACAACACGATTGGTGATCAGATCATGCGACTCAACGCTTCTGACGATGATATCGGAGATAACGCGCTTATCGAATACTCGATTGCCAATTTGGGCGGCTTCCCGGGTTCGTTGGCCATTGACGAAGTTACGGGTGTCGTCACCGCTTCGGCGATTTTCGACTATGAGACCAAAATCAGATACGAGTACGTGGTGGTTGCGACGGACAAAGGAGACCCTGCGATGTCGTCCTCGGCTACGCTGAGCATCTCCTTATCAGATATCAACGACAACCCTCCTGTCTTTGTGGATGAGTCGTATAAATTCGGAACATTCGAGAACCAAGCCAGCGGCACAGAGATCGGCACAGTCAAAGCGGTCGACGCGGACGGGCCGAGGCACAACAAGATCTCCTACGAAATCGACTACAGTCAGGGAAAAGGTGCGGAGGTTTTCAAGATCGACGCGTGGTCAGGGAAGATCACCACTCAACGCGTCTTAGATCACGAGTCTGTGACGTCATACTGCTTGGTTGTCTTGGCACGTAACTATGGTTACGACATGCACACCGCTGTCAATGTCAGCATCGATGTCGCTGATAAGAACGATAACGCGCCGATCATTATATACCCGATCGATGATAATACAACTGCATATGTGAATAGCAACGCAGAAGTTGGACTCGTCATCACACACATCGAAGCGTTCGATCTGGACGTCGGTGTGAACTCATTCCTCCGCTTCGAAATCATTAGCGGTGATCGTTATGGGCTGTTCGACATGAATCCCGTGGATGGCAGTCTCATTGTGCAGTCTTCTCTCTTGGATTACGCTGAGGATTCTTTCTCCCTCGGTATCTTAGTCTCGGATCAGGGATCCCCGCCCATGTCAGCCATATCGCAACTCCGTGTCCATGTCAGGAGTTCAGCGTCCGCTTTCTCTCGAGGTCTAGCGTCGCTGGATGAAGGGGTCTTGGTCATCATCGTCGCTGGCATCATCGCTGTCATGCTCGTCTGTGGCATCATTCTCCTCGTCCTCGTCGTTCGACGTCATCAACGTCGTCATCTGAAGTACGCAGCGCCGACCACAGCAACACTCGACAAAGCGGCGGACGACGCAGACCCAGATGACGAAGAGGGCGGCGCCGATGGAACGATTGCCGTCCACAAGGAGGAGATTACATTTCGTCCAACTGATGGAATTATCCAGAACCGATTCTTCGACAGTGGACCTTGGCCTCAATTCGATTTCATTCAAGTAAGATAAAATTGCTCTTTTTTTCTATTTCCACCAATGTTATTTTCTGGTGCATACATGACAGACGGCGATGCCCATTTTTGATTATATTTCACGCGTAAATGTGTCACATTTTGCGTCAAATGACGCCTGACTAAATAGCCGTAAAATGGCATGTCAGGTTCGTAACTCACAAACAAGTATAATTGACCTTTCCTAATGGTCACACGAGACCACCAAAGCACTTAACAACGCTGCTATGTGAAGAGACCAATAGTCTACGGTGTCATCGAGTGCGTTGTACCATGAAGGGGTGATTTCCTCATGGGACCAAAGAGGACCATTCTCTTGTGCAACGACTGCCTTGGGGATTGGTTTCACTATGCGATGATCTTAACCGATAAGTGATGCGATCTGATGACGTCTCTTGCTCTTGCGTATTCTCACCTGGTGTTTCGTCCCCAGGACCCGCATGGACACAGCTCTCCCTTGTCCAAGCAGTATCCATCTCGACCTCCTTCGTCACAGGGCAGCGACCAGCGATCTGACTCCCCCCAAGAACTCCCTCCACCGTTCCTCCATGACTCACACCATCGCCTGTACTACTGCGAACAACCGACTTTACCTGTGGGAAGCACGATTCCTTCTCAACTTCAGGTGGGACTTTTACACGTGGATGATTCAACATAATATAATTGACCATTCCTTACAGGCTCAGGACTTATTGCAACTTATGCCTCCAACAACAGGTGACGCCACCTCTGATCGTGGCTCCCTCACGGACAGCGGTCGAGGTTTGAGCGAAGAAGGTGATCACCAGAGTCCCAATTCAGACTCCACTGCCCCGCGAGTGGTCGCCGTCCGCCCCTCCACCCTTTCGCCCTCTAGTGGCCCTACCAAGTTCACCGTCTATCCTCCGACGTCATCACGCAGACCCAGAACCAACCAAGCTCTGCCCAGTCCACATCACAGCTGGAAACCCATCAGTTACAACGATCTCCGCAGGCAGGACAGCCTCCAGGGGAGACCTGAGGTTCCTCCCAGAACCAGCTCCATCGCAACTGGCAGCCTGCCAAAACTCCCTCCAAAAGCGCAGCCTAGGATGCAAACGTTTTGCCCTCCAGATGTTACAGTCGCGCCTCCAAGACCTCCGAGGCAGTCCAGGAGCCGGTCCTCCATGGATTATGGGTCGGATGACGGAACCACTACCTCAGGGAGCTACGTGGTGGATCTATCAGAAGTTGCTGAGGCTGACGACATCGATTATCCTGAAGATATTGATGTGTGAACCCGACCAAGAGTGCCTTCTTATGTGGGCAACATCTAAATACGCAATTAATTATATAATATCAATCCAATCACTTTAAAAACTTACGTTAAGTTATTTGAATGTATTTATTTATTTCAATTGTAAATGCTGCATGCAATATAACTAGTGATCGAAGAAACAAAAAGACAATTTCGGCTGTGATAAATTGTTATTATGCCACGTGACATTTTGCTCATGAATATTGATTTGATATATCATGAATATTAATTAGCATATACTGGTGCTTTTTGTGTGTTTTCAGATATTTATTAGTGAGCTTTAATTTTAATTTCCTGTAAAGACAATCGCGCGTCTGAAAAAAAAATGTTCATCTTGTCATGTGACAACTTGTGAAAAATGTGTTAACTTAATAAAAAAAATCCTCTGTACTTTATTTAATCTCCTTATATCTTCACTGACTTAACTTCTGGACCATGTGGCAGGCTTTTGCAGATAAGCTAAGCGTTCATTAAGTCAGCGTTCAACTTGGTGTTCCGGACAGACGCAATAACTCTGGCGCCACCTCTCGAGATAGCACACTTTTTTAGTTTCGCATTTTGACCTAGCTCCGGCTTCGTAATTGAAAACAATGGTTATTTTATTGGGAAGTAAAACGGGGATCATGGAATTTTTCAATTGGATCGGGAAGGAATCGTTTGTTGAGATAAAGACATGTGTTGTACACATGAAGAAATTCCGGAATACCAGACTGGCTAAAACGGTAATGAAGAGAAGAGTGATTTGGCGTGGTTCGGCTGAGGGAATGCTATTATAGCTTGAGATATGACTCTCTGCTACTGCGGGAATCAATCCATTGATACAATCAATCGATCGAAACACCTTTCGATCAGGTAGCAATTAAAGTCTTTAATCCAATGCTCGTGTATAAATGTGAATTGTGAGCTTGACTAGTAAAGAAACTTTGCTAGTTTTCATCACAATTGAGCTATTAGAAATTGTGGGACGCTCCCACTGGTAGGCCTAATTATTAAGCGGGTCATTAATTAATTCAAGCAGCAATTGTATTCGAAACCAGAAACAAAGTTTCAAGAGTCGTTAACTTCGTTGCTATTCAGATACTCAGTCATTAACATGTTGTAAGTATCGCCGATTAAATTAATAACTGACAGTGACATCTCTTGAAGTTACAAACACAGTGTCAGCTTCAGTACCGGACAACCAACGAACAGATTGCTAATTATCATTTTAGGATAATTATTTCGCGTCGAACTGGCTCAAGTGATCTGCGTTCTATTCAATCGAGCTAAGCCCCGACGCTAATTTAACTCATAATGTCACATTTCACACGCAAGCCTTACTTCTTTTGATGATGACATAACACTCTCTGTCTCCAAGTAGAAAACGAGTGCCTTGTCTGTCGTTACGAAACGCCTGTCTGTTTGCAGGGGTCTCAGCACTTGAGATTTCTGAAGCGCAATGTACATATATTATAATTGAAATTTTTCCAATGGAAGATGTAATACAATAATCGCGTTTTAATTATATGCGTGTATGTACTGTTAGAATGCTGAGTGCTTTAATCGGGGTAGTAACTAGTAATTTAGCCACTGGAACAAACCTAAGCCAATTAAATATCATCAATAGACACAAGCTGAGCAACAAAGGTGTTTTCGTGGAATCTCACGAGCTGATTGATGGCCAAAAAGCACCCTACCGTTGAATACAATAGCTGGAACGGCCACCTTCCGCGCTCAGCCAATCACGTGCCTCTGGCTGTTCCGCCATACACCCCTGCTGTGAGCGTGAGCGATAATTGGAAACATTACCTTTTGTGGATTACATCACTAGAAATGACGGCACTGTATGATTATGAACGCCGTGGGGTCTTTGAAACCGGACGCAGAGGGAATGTCGGAGGCAGAGTGGCTTGTCATCAAACACAGGTGGGGTCTGCCCAAAGGTGCTATGACCCAATTAGGGCACGAGGTCCAATTGACTGAATAAGAGTCAGGGCTTTTATAAAATAGGAGATTCGCTGCATTCACGCGGAAGGGGAGGGTTGTGGGAGTCAGGTGATTTGACAGGTTGCAACGATTCATGTTTCGGTTGAAAGTGTGAATGAAAACCCACGAGGAAGGAAGAGAAAACTGAAGAGTAGCGAGCGATGGGAGCGAGATGACAAGAACGGCATAAATTATAAGAGTATGAATCTTAAGAAATAAACGCAGTCGAGCAAATGGATCCATTTATTCCAACACTCTAGCAGTCGTAGTTCCAGGTAACGGCATCGCTGCGATAAAACTGCATCATGCCTCGATGCTCGCAGATACAAATCGGTCTGAGCACTCGAAACTTAATGGTGCCTGCGTCAAGTCTATCAACAAGTAAAAGTTGCGAAGAAGAATGATGAGGAGAGACCGAACCTCAAACTGACTCCAGCTTCGAGTGATCTGATGACAGGATAAATTTACTCTTTTTTTTTTAGCTGCTTCTAGACTTTATACAAAAGGATGTTACAAACCATGATGTAACTCTTGTTGCATAAAAAAAGTAAGTAATCTGTTTGCGACGCTGGTGGCCGCTTTGGAGTTTTATTTTCGTAGAATTGTATCATTTAAATCAAGAATTACCTGTCATGTTGTATTAGTAGTTTGCTCTCACGAGGGCTTCTTACACATCTTGGATTATTAATGTTTTGTGACAGATTAACTGCTTGTTAACTCGGCGTCTTATCAATCATTTGACCACTTCAAAAGAATTTAAATTCCTCCATTATTTAAGATCTAAAATTAACTTCATGAGCCGTAGCGTAGTCGTCAGGGGAAGGTGTATACGTGTGTAATTCCTCTATTCCTGCCTTTTCGTTGTGACATTTGTGTAATTACAGCACCTGCAATTAACGGCATCCAGGCACCACCCACGCTGACCCACAGAGGAGGGGAATCTGAGATGCTAAAAGCTGTCGCCATTAGTTGAGATGTTTTCATCCCAATTAAACACGTATCTTCAATACTGAACTCCGCACGCACTCAAGTTACCAAGACGCCATTGGTCACGTGGTCAGACGCTGCGAGTGGCAAATTGACAGAAAAGGTCGCTTTTGTCATTGCGCAATCATCTCAGGTATAAATATTGTAGAGATGCTACTGTGGATGCCCCGTGGTGATGTAATAACAGCTCACAATGTCAGCCTATGCATGTGATCCGATTTGAGCATGACATTGACAGATGTCATAATTCCTGGTTTTCGGTGAAGAAGAGGGAAAAGGGAAGAAGTGGAGAATGGGGTTGGTCTAATTATCATGAGTTGCATATAGGCATATAACAGTTCTTTGTCCTGACATAATAAGTTTATAACTGATGTTCACCTCAACCAACCTGCAACAGACGTTAATAACAAACACATTGATCAAGCACAGGATCACAAAGACCGGTTATGAGGCCGCTTAATGAGCGCCAGGTATACGCGGTCCCTGGATCTTTGCAATAATCCCCCAATGTCAGACGCCGGTCGTCTTTCACTAGCAGCCATTTCCCGACAACTTCCTCCCAAAAACGAAAATCAAAACAGACAAAGGCAATTCCATCCAGATGCACCGGGTTTTGCAGTCCCCTGAACGATGCCATACTGCAGTTCTCCAACTTTCACCAACACGAACGAGAAAAGAAAAATGGCGCGAAAAGCCGCCATGTTTTTGACGGACACCCGAAGACAGGTAGACGGTGCAGCATCTGGTAAACGTCATTTGAGGGTCAGGGTTAATGTTGGTCACTATAGCAACGCATTTGATGATTTTGGAGATTACAAAGATGACCATTTGGACTGGACAATAAAATAATCAGCTTTTGATGTGGAATTATTGCCCATTGATCATCTCCTTGTGGTTTGATTGGACCTCCATAGCAGCGCAAATGCAACCTGGCTCTCGTAATACACGACCTTAAACCGTGCTCTCACAAACAATCACTTATTCACCGCTATGCACAGGTATGTTAACAACAAACATACTTGTTTTCCTTCTCGCAGGTTCGGAAACTCACCCCATCCGATTACCCCGAAAGAACACCCTCCCTGCTTCATCAGACTGCGTACTGTTCACCTGTAAGCAGGTGCGCACTTGTGAGCTACCTGGTCCTGTGGTCGTGCCACGGCTATCTTTATTAGTTGTCCAAAACATTCCCCTAATTCCACAGGAGATAAACCATGCTTGCTACCTGAACTCATCAACAAGCAATCAAACGAAAGCACATGTGATCGGAGTGAGCTCTCTTCCATCCAGGGTCCTTCTATCAGAATAGCGAGTTTAAGGCTCGTAGCCCACATGATTTATTAAACTAAGTGAAAAACGATCTACCGACACGCGGCATAAGCTATAACGACGCTAATACCAGCCGGAGTAAAGGATCCCAATTTCAACCTGAGGCCTGATGAGTTGTTGATGCAACTCTTCAACCAGATGATCCGTCTTCGGAGATGATCTCACACGCCTTTGTTGCTTCCCCCTCCTTGTTTCATTCAAGTTGTCTGATGCGTCGCAGATTTTGTACAAGCTTCAATTAAGGTATAGGGACCCCACATAGAGAGGTTGCTGACTGGTTACTGCTCAAAGAACTAACGTGTGCTTCTGTTGACACAGGAAGTATGATCGCAGAGACCCCTAGTGGTGAGTGTCAGAATCAGAGAGAATTTCAAAGTGGTCACATGATTGGTGACACGTGACTTGAGTTGCATCGATGTCTCTGTTTGTCTGTTTTCGATTATTTCCGTTGGAGTTTTGTGGTTTTAAGTTTTTCTTCCGGTGTAAAATCGTCTTCGTGCAAAGTAATTATAACTGCATTGGCGCGAATGAGTGTGTCTTACCCGTCTGTTGTAAATTATTAGGTTCCGTGTTTTCCTCTTGTGTCAGTTTCATTCTTCAACTCCGGACACTTGCAGATTATTTCTAGAATTATCTTCACTATACGCTATTCTCTCTTGGTGCTAACTGAAATATTGAAATTGCTCATTCCCAGAGCTGCGTTATCTTGAACAAGTTGGAAGACGTTTTTATATCAGTGTGAACTTTCGAATACTTTCATTGCGATATAAAATTCGCTATTTTTCTGCGTTGTATAAACGGAGCTCTTGGGTTGTTCAAATTGTTTACGTTAGTTTGTCACCAGGTGGCTTATTGCTCGTATCATAGGTGACAGAGTGAAGCTTCTGAGTGAGGTGAAAAGGTCACAGCGAATGCCAGAAGGAGAGGCTAAAGCTGAAGGAAAGTGCGTTATGATTTCAATTTGTGCGCTATGAATTGATATTGTATAGGTGCGTTATGATTATGAAGTTAATCGAGTGCGTTGTGATTTATCTGAATTAAACGTCTGTTACATAAAGGAGCAAAATGGTTTTCTTTTACCAGTGTGCGTAACTTGGGTAAATTACTTGAGAGAATTAAACAAAAGACAACGTGGTTCGATTATACGAAGAGGATTTCAATTACCTGCGACGGAATAACTGGTATCTTTCAGCGCCCTAATTTGTGATTTTTTTTTAATGTGCAAATAGTTCAATAATTAGTAATAAGTACAATAATTCCTAAATTTGACCCAACCGCGTGAGTTGCCTGTCATCATTTGAAGAAAAGAAGAAAACGATTCTTGCCTGAATGATAATATAGAGCCAGAATAACTTAAATGCCAATTGCTGGCTTATTTGCCGCCTGGGAGAAATCCCATCGCCAATTTCCTTTCCTGTTCCGACGTCGCTAAAGCCCATGGCGAGGCACCACATATTAGCTATAAATAACAAACAGTCATCACAGCATTGTAACCCGGATGAACGAGGCTTGCTTGCCGCATGGCTGTGATCTATTGCATACTTTGTATGAATCAAACAACAAATGATTCAAATCTCTCGTCCGTATATGGAATCATAACGCACCTCTCCTGTGTACGCCCAGGGAACACATTCTCTCCCCCTCCCCTCCTGATTGGCCCTGCCTTAGGGTCAAAGGGTCATGTCGTGATGGCGCTACAAACAGGCGGTCCACAGAAGCAATCAGAATTCCAAGAATTCCATGTCATCGACATTGTCGATTTCATTGCGGGTTTTACGACTATGATGACGTCACGAGAGGACGGCATTCCTCAACTTGTCTTCGAAGATAAGAATATCAATATTGAACGCAATGAATTCTCTATTGCAAAGATTGTTGTCAGCGCCATGATGGTGTTTATGGTGGGATCACTTTGCGAATTGCATGTATATATTATGTTCATGTTGAAGGCGTAAGTATATTATATCACATTAATTGTTATACAAACTGACGCCATAATGGTCCATAGATCGGTTCAATGGTTCACATTCAAATGGAATTATCCTCCTTTGAATGCTGGCTTTAGAGTTTAGAGCAATGTGCAGAAACCGGTGGCTGCCAGATGGTCTCGGATCTCTGACCTTCTTGCTCTTAACTGACTGCTCGATCGACCGCCATGCTAAAGACGCCTTGACAAAGCAGTGAGCAACGAATAGACGTAGACCAGCAGTGCTCTATAACCCCATAGAGGGCTGACAATACTACATTACTTAACTTTCTTAACTTTACTTAACATTACTTAACTTTCTTAACTTTACTTAACATTACTTAACTTTCTTGATTCTGTTGAAGAGTACATACACCAATCACATAATCAATCAGTATGTTATGTGTGAAGGGTGTTACCCACGTGGCTGAAACATCTGAGACACATGAGCGATATCAAGGATCTATCTCGAGATTAAAGACGACGCCTTTAATCTGATGAACAAGAGAGATACAAAGGCAGAGACTGTCTGAGGCTGCAATGTGATCAGAAAGGAGATTCGTGGGATGAAAAAGCAATGCTGGATTAGGAGATGTGCTTTCTGCGAATGGTATCCATGGTAACTCGAGTGATTGACACTTGGGCGGGTTTCATTGTGATGTTCAGCACTGAGGTCTCAAGAAGAGGGAGGATCAATGTGCTAATGACTGTCGAGCTTATTCAGTTATTCCGCTATTGCTGACTGAAGACATTCATACTTGGTCTGTTACACAATGATTGTGTAATCTGCTTGATTGTGAGTATACGAACAGATGCTAGGAGCATGGTAAACGTACACCAAAACATGCGCAGAGATTGTAGTATAAATGCGAGTGCCTTTATGTTGTATCTTTTAATGTTGACTACATAGCTCAACATTCGGAAGACAAGCATGAATCACAGCATGAACTCCTTCATCACCAATGAGATTGTCTTTGTCAACATCTAAATGGAAATCATGACACGCACAGTCTATTATAATATAATACACCTGCTATGTCACGTGGCTGACAATTTTAACAAATGGCTTAATTACAGGAAGAAAAGAATAAAGAGGTCAAGGTGTCCATCTCAAACGAATAATGGTCAGGTAGGCATCGTATTACAGGTACACGGATAGAAACATGGACTGGCCAGGTGCCTACTGATTAAGGTATGTACTGCGTTTCACCTACTATACAAGTGCAATAGGTTTGTGTAAGAAGTTTGTGTAAAGTCTTTTTAGTGCAGGGGCCCCGTGTTTGGTAATCGTTATATTCCACCATAAGAATATTTAGGTCTAATGGTGTTTCATTTAATTCCAATGTATATGCATGCTACTAAAAATCATAATACTGCCGCCATATCTATTTTTTGACGATTGGAACAAAATATCCTTATAATTTTATAATTATCATCCATCAAAAATTGTTCTTATCTATTTTAGACGTGCATGTTCCCGATAATTAACCATGCCTCAACTTTCAGAACAAGTTCCCTAGACGTTTTGCAGAGCGTCGCATCAGTTGAACTGTGTGCCACCGGACACGCCTAATAGCCACGCCTTCCATATCGGTGTAACAACTGGATGGGCGGGGAAGGGAGGGGTGGGGGTGACAAGAAGGGCAACCGAGTTCAAGAATGCGAAGGGTGTTTCCCAATTTTAGTTGTGTCCACAATCCCACCCGTCCAACAATTGGACAAAGTGACAATGAGGAGGACGAACTGAGAATTGTGGTACTTTGTATACGAAACGTGTTCCGCCGTGGAGCGATCAATCATCAATTGTTGTGGCGTGAGAGAAAACTAGTAGAGCACATTTTAAAATTGGCTTTGAAGGATTGGGTAAAACTGTTAACGGGTGAGGGAGGTGGTGGTCAGATGAATGGAAAGCAGAGTACAAACGAGTTTTGATGCATATACGAGTGATATGTGAACGTATTTTGGGATACTAACTGCACATTTGAATCTACCTCGACTACAATCCGTTTTGTTGAAACATGGAAGAAGTTAATAACTTTTAAATAGCGTGCTTGGTTTTGTGGCGATTCAAGAACAATGCTTCGCTAAATTGGCTCGTTTTACCCTGACCCTTTGAAGACCCGTAAAACCAGATGTGGACATTGCGAGGTTAATTTCTGATTTTAACGGAGACTGACCAAATCTACACCGGGATCGGGAACATTTCTCCTCATCGTGGTATTCATTCATCTACTTCTGTTACGATCATGGCGCGGGTGTCTGCGGTACTCAAAGGCAGCAAACGCACCCGCTCAGCATGGATCACAGATGTGGGACATTCGGTGTCGTTATCTGCAGCAGGTGCAATGGGCGGTTGAGCATCTCTGGATGTCCGCATAAGACAGACGCGGAATCGATTCTCTTCCCACACAGTTGCTCTCTATTTAGAGAGATGTGGAGAGGTGATCCAGGGGCTAGCATCAAAAGCTGATCGGACACAAGGAGAGGAAACAGGCTAAATTGGCTGCCACTCCAAACGGACACCCTCCTCTCCGCTGACGAGGCACTTGAGAAGGGCGCAGAACGCTTCACTGGAATATAGTCCATGATTATGACAACCACATATCTACCCTATTGGCATGGTTGCTAAGAGATAATTCTGCCAACTACACTGTGTATACTGCAGGCTGTTTTATGCTGCTTAAAATGTCAACATGTTCCCGTTAATTGTCATCGCTTAGACTTCGCCTTTTAGCAGTTTAACCCTGTGTTCCCTCTGGGCACGAATGACGCTCGTCCTAAAGGCAACACTGATCTCATTTTTGTTCAGGGCAAACTGTTACTTTTTTCTTCTTTTTTTTTCCGGCTTCGCATCGATCTGGGAGATTTGCAATCAGAACTGCAAATGGCTCATGACTCGTTGGAGCATTAGCAGAATTGGCATCGGTCGACCCTCGGTGCTACTCCATCAATCAAAGGTTCCAAACAAGACTGCTGCGGGTGCTCTGGTGAGGACGCTGGTGGAGGTGGTGGAGGTGGAGGTGGGGGTCGGGGTGGCGCAACACGACAAAGAACGAGAAATAATGTGGATGGATAGACAATGATGATTATGACGAATGCACATTGTTATTGTTCATTTAGGATCGAAAGGCGAGTAGGAAGATAATGAAGACCTGGGAGATGAGGGATAAATGAATTGGATGTGATTAGAGGTTTAGCAAGGGAGCCGCGTGTTTGAAGATCCGTTTCCCTATTTCAGATCCAAACAATTCAGCGACTAAGAGAAATCTACCGCTTGCACGCTATATGTGAGATAAAAAGACTATATGCAGCAAATTGAGCTAATGTGAAATACAGAAGAGGGAGAGAGAGAGAGTGGGAAACCAACCCATCTTAGTTTATTTACTCGGAATTTCCAGTCTTTATGCTAGTGGAATGGCACTCGATGTGTCAGCTACAAAACTAGCGTGCTCATTTTTATGCATAAATTCAGCGACGTTCATCGCCTCATTTCTTGCTATTCATGGGACAATAAAACCGAGTTTATCGTCAGGAATTATGGAGGCAGTTTTCAAAAGAAAAACAGAGAAAAAATATAGACGTTTCCACATCGGATTAAATCTCCTTCTTGGAATCCGAATGCAAAAACGAGACCACCGCGCAAGAGATAAACCCAATATAATATTACGTCTTAATCCATAAATCTACTATTTGACTCTCTGACAAATGATTGGTCGACACGATGACCTCATGACCTTGTCTGTCGATTGCACAAAGTGGCGTCACCTTGGTGCCTTTTATTCAATATCCATTTCGTACGGAGCGCCACTTCCAGTCCTCTGCCGCATCGATCGAAACCGGTTTCTTATTTGTCGGTTGGCTTATGGCGTTTGGGCCATCAACATTGGGGAGGCGGGTATCGCCTTTTGGCGCTTAAAGACACTAAGGTGCTAAGAATTTGGAAGAGGGCTCACGCAAATGTTAGAGCATAAGGTCTGGTTTATGGCTGACCCGCTTCAAAGGGCTTTCTTGGTCCGCAGCCAATGCCCCATTTTCATATTGAGAAGTGATACATTTCACAGTTCCCCTGTGACGTCACCATTCACGCCTTTCCTTCTTTTTCTCGTTTCAAACGTTCTTTGTTTTTGCTGTCATTGGTAATTGATCAAATAACGTGAATAGTCTTTTTTTTTTCTGTGGATATAATCTGTATCTATATCTATTTCTATATCCGTGTCTATTTAAAGCCTGTTATGATTGCTGCGCAACCTATAACCCTACTGTTGTTTCGTTGACATCATTCTCTATTCTCAACACAAGTTACACAGCCCATTGTGCCCATGCATGCGCTGTTTGTTCTTGCCGCTGAGGCAGGCTTTTATACGTACACTCATACATTATTGTATTGGCGCTGAGCATAGAAGAAATCCTAATTTTAATGTTGGCGATCGGAAAATACGTAAATGTGATAGCGAATGGCTCATTAAAGAGACTGTATTTCATCTTGATTCACGGTGACAAAACAGCAAGGAACCTCGATTAGGAGGAGAAGGTGTTGTCGCCGTGCCTGTCTCGAGGGGATGTATTCCTTCCCTATTCCTCTTTTTCCGGTTGGGATCAGCACGAGGCGCATGCGTGAGGAGGCAACGGGGATAATCAAGGAAAATAAAAAGTCAAGGCTTCAAATAGGAGGAACACTGAGCACTCAGACGTTGAGTTTAATTCCCTTTGCATCCGGTAACCATGGTAACCATGATTGTTGTGTTTAATAGAGTGTCACCAAGCTATCATTGTGATGTAGATATAATCTGACATGAATATAAAAGAGACGAAACTTCGCACGAAAGTCAGGGCTAAGACTGCCTTCGGATTAATTTTGTCCTTGAATCAATCAGATTAAGAGCCTCGTATTGACAGCTGTCAATCAGCGAAATGCTAGGAGAGCAGAGAGAGCAATTTCCTCCTTCAGACATGTCAATGTTGCCCCAAATGGACTAGCAATGCTGTTACGCAACTAGTAGGCAAATACCAGCAGAGTGCTGAAGATGATTAATATCAACATGAGGTGCGTACGGAATACTGGATGTCCTTCCGCGTGTTCTTCAGTGTGCACGCAGGACCAGCGATGAGGAACAGAACCAGGTGATGACGACCAACGAATCAATATGAAATACGGGAGCGAGGAGCTTCACGTGGGAACCTCAGGGAGTGATCCCTGGTGCAGACATAATCTTTTCACTGCGGTGTTACCCAAGTGAACAAATGTACGAGGGATAATCGCGAGGGGGAAGGGAGCTCTATTCACCTCGCGGCTCCAATCGATCCGTATGTGAGCGCCTGATACCTTAATTGCGAGTCATTTTGCCCACAAGGGGTGATCTGTCTCGGATGAAGATTGTGGGATATTGGAGGGAAGGGCTCAAGATGAGCAATAAGCTTGCATATTGCATAACAACAGCGAAGTAAACCCGTCCATTGTTTTATTGCTAACAATTAACATGAATAATTCAAAGAAACAATGCACAACGAAAAAGTGTCTTTTGAGGTAAAATGTACATTAATATGAATTATCATCTTTTTGCATATTTCAGCCTTGCTTATATACTGTACACACTATATACACACACTGTGATATGCACATTATTCAAGTATCCATCCACAAACTGCGAAGACTCCTTTGTTTTCGCTTCTTACCAATCGTGCTTGCTTTGTTGCTGCAATTCGGGGTTTTAATGATCGGCGTTCGGACCGACTCGGCATTTTCCGTGTCTTCCGGTTTCGGGTCACCGTCCCTTTTGTCGAGATTTTCGATTTGTCTGCATTTCTTACAGAATATCACACACAGTCCCAGCCCCATGATCAAGCACATCATAGGCCAGAGCACAGCATGCAGTGCCTCTAACCCCGGGTGAATTCTCTTCATGACGGCCCCTCCTGCCACATCCCACGGCGCATAATAACAGGGCACCAGGCTGCCTCTCTGGCCGTACGTCTCCTGAAAGACAGCAACGGCGTCTCTGTTATCCTGCGGATCCTCTTTACACACCATGATTGAACACTGTGGAAAAGAAAAGAAAAAACTCACATGATGGATGAGTACAGTGGTCAGCGTTCATTGCGTATGCATCAGAACCCTAGATATCTATCTCCTTGTATACTCAACACCTGAATGCATACAGAAGCCTGTATAAAGTGAGCGCTCATATTGCTTGTCCTTGAAAACCCCCTCCTTCTCAATTTGCTTTGATGTGATTTATGTAGCATCGAGGGCACTCATGGCGGTGTATCTATGTCTTAGAGCTAAGCTATAGATAAGACAATTTCCGGAATAATTATGATACATGGCTGAAGTGATTTCATCGCAGGATTAGCTGATCGTAATTTGGCTGGATGACAGTCCGGTGGTAATTTATGAGGCTTCGATGTTGATCTAGATCAACTCCCTTGCTCTACAAGGCACGTGCCTGAACCCGAACCGGCAGATAAACCCTGTATTGTGTTCATGTCAGCCTCCTCCCTTAATTCAAACATAGAAGCCGAGCCTTTGTGTGCCCAAGTCTACCCCGGGCTGAAAAATGTGGCTAGGATGTGGGAGAGAATAGGCAATAGCATCGCATCGTCCCTCTTGAGCCCCGACAACCAATTACGGCTTTCCTTACGTCGCCATAATGCGATTCCGCGACTGTGGGTTCCGTGTTCATAGCGAGGAAATGGTCAGCCTGGTTTCGAGATAAGTCGTGCTGATGCACAAGCCAATGGCTAACTGGGCATTGCGCGGCGATAAAGCAGTTTAAAGTAGCCATATTGCAATATAGGGATGAGACAACAACAAGAACCATTGCTTTGGATTGCATACGACTGGCTTG
>KB292792.1:10725-29412 GCA_000328365.1 Capitella teleta | reverse complement strand
AAAATCAGATTTGTTTGTCACAAAATTTCTTCATTTGTGCAAACATTATTAATACGATCTAAAAAATCCACCTAATAAAATGTTATTTTTTCTTAATATGACTTTTAATATTTCCTGGTATAAAACGTTGAGAACAAATCCTCTCAAACAATTGTATGTTCTTCTTTAGTATTTTGCGACCTTCTGAGGTGACCTTGAAGAGTGTCTTATTCTTTTGAGCAGTCGATTCACGACACCATCTGACCAGAGTAAGGTTCCAGGCCTCCAAGTGGAGTTCCTGATGGGCCACGAATCAGCCATTATTGGTAGTATGGTATCACCTTCAGATCAACAGCCAGTAAAATGTTTTGGACTTGAGCTAGGGTCGTTTCAGTGCTGTGGTTGTGCATATAACGATGCAATACACGTTACACAAATTCGTTATATCATGAATTTATTGCAAGGAAAGAGTGCCTTATATCTGATGGTTTTGATTTGGTAATGAACGATGAGTTGAGTCGTTACAATAGTCCCCCCCCCCCCCCAGAAACCTCAGTTCATTAAGAGCCGGCAGGGTGGGTGGGATGTTCGGCCTGAGTGGGTAACAGTATGGTTTGCAGCATCCTCCTCGTCCAGATACACTGGCTTCAGCCGGTCGATGGCCACCCAGTCTGGTTTCCCATTGAAGTTTATCTTGTATGATTTGTCTTTTCTTTGAATTATCTCTTAAGGTCCTTTGTATGGCGCTATTAGCGGCACCCTGATGGCATCGTTCCGGATGAACACAAACTGAGCGTCGATGAGCTGACGAGGTACTCTGGCTGGGCAATAGTTCCTTTTTGTTTGGGTATATGGTCGGAATGACCCCACGACCCGCTGGAGTTTTTCTAGGTTTTCAACACCCAGCATATTATCGTCGGAAGGGAAGAATTCTCCTGGTACTACCAAATTTTCGCCGTATACCATTTCTGCCGATGAGATGCGGAGTCTTCCCTTGGCATGGTTCGGAGGCCTAGAAGAACCCAAGGGAGGTGTGAGACCCAGTTATTCCCGCGGATAAATTCACTGCCATCGAGCCAATGTTTGAAATGACGAATGGAGAGGAATGCGGCCAAAAGTTCGCAATCAAAGGTACTGTATTTCCTCTCTGCCGGTCGCAATTTCTTGCTGAAGAAGGCAATTGGGGAGGGAGGGGAGTCTGTGTCCTTGCGTTGCTGCAACACACACCCAACGGCGATGTCTCTGGCATCACATGCCAGTTCTAGTAGAACTTTGGGATCGGGATACGTCAGTAAACTGGCATTAGCAAGCGCTTCTTTGCTGGCGACAAAAGCATGCTCGTGGGCTGCGGTCCATTCGAAGTCTTCTTTTTTTTCTTGCCAGCTGTGATCTCATAAAGTGGGCGCAATATCTCTGCTGCTTTTGGCACGAAGCGGTGATAGTAGTTAATCATTCCCGTGAATTCCTGAACTTGTTTCACAGAAGACGATCTGGGAAATTCTCACATGGCAGAGGCCTTCTTATCCAGCGGCGTGATTCCCTGTGTTGTGACTCAATGTCCCAAGAAGTCCACTTCCGGCGCTCCGAACAAACATTTGTCTGTCCTAGCCACAAGGCCATTCCTTTGCATAAGATCCAAAACGTGGCGAACATGCTGCTGGTGGTCTTGAGGGTTGGGGCTGAATATCAAGATGTCGTCGATATAGACTGTGATAAATGGCAGGTTTCCAAATATTTGATCCATCAAACGTTGGAATGTTGCCCCGGCATTTCGCAGACCAAAGGGGGTATAGTAGAACACAAAGGATCCAAATGGAGTTATGATGGTAGTCTTTGACGCGTCTTCAAGGGAGGGAGAACTGGTTAAAAATTGACTTTGAGTCGTTATTTGATGCACCATAAATGATTCCTATGCCTGGCCCACACAAGGAATATCATCGCTAACGATTTCGCGGGCGATATATTGCTAACTAGGCGTGACGTCAGCAGCTGTGATGAAACACCGAGTTCCCCATCTGTTACAATGGGCCTCGTCATATCAGCGTGTCCTGCGACTAAACCCTTGGATATTTTTTTATTTTCTTTTCGGAAATAGATAGAATAATCATTTTGCCACCAGTCAGGCACGAAATTTTTTTTTCTCGCTATTTTTCTTATTTTAACAAGCGATTTTCTAGGACACCTACCATGTTTCTCATCCTGAAACAGTAAAAAGGTCAGCCAGAGTGCACCACGCATGCGCTTTCGTTTCGTAAACAACAAAGATGTCCTTTTATGGCGAAGATGCTCTGCTCTGACTGGCTGAAATCGATAGCTTCACGAGGGGAACGGAACCAATCAGCTATCAGCCAAACCAAGCCATCAGCTGACGTTTGCCTCCTATACTTCGCAATGGAAGCCATTCTCCCATAGGCGCAATGCTAACCCCGATATTCGGAATGCATTATTTCCTTACGCTTGCATCCAGGCATGGTGTTTTTGGCACGGAATGCTATCAATTGGTGCTATGAGTCAATACAACATCACATAAAATTTAGTTCCCCATCCCTTTCAGGTTTCACTGGTATTTGAAATTATCCTTTAAGCAAGTCTATCTTTGAGAATACTTTTGCTCCGTGCAAGACATTTGTCAGGTCTGCAATGTTAGGAACCGGGTAGCGATCAGGCTCCTTCTGTGCGTTCATCAATCTGTAATCACCACATGGCCGGAAGGTTCCGTCGGCCTTCGTGACCATGTGAAGTGGAGCACCCTGAGGGCTGCCTTCCCGTTTGCAGATCCCCATCTTGACCATATCTGCGAAATACTGCTTGGCTGTTTCGAGTTTCTGGGGCGTGAGGCGGCGGAACTTTTGATGAGTTGGTCGAACTGTTGTTTTGATGTGATGGGATACACCATGTTTCGCGGCCTTCCCGATGATTTGCGTAAGTTCTGGCTTGAATACTGTCGGAAATTCTTTAGCGAGTTGCGAGTAAGGAGAGGACACACAACTGATGGCTTCAGAGATATATCTGTTGGTACTGTTTGCATCGAGAGAACTTGGAATGTTCGCGAATCCAGAAGGCGACGGTTGGAGGTGTCGACCAGCAAGTTGTTGGCTGACAGGAAATCAGCTCCCAGCAGTGACCGATTCACATCAGCCACAATGAAACGCCACGAGTAGCTATGTCCATTGAAACTGACCGAAATAGTGCCAGAGCCATAGGTGTTGATGCGGCTGCCATTGGCAGCAATGAGCAATACTGTGCTGTTAGAAGGGAAAGAACGATCAAATGGCGATGCGGAGAACACAGAGACGAAAGCGCCGGTGTCAACAAGAAAGTTTTCGCCAGATATCTCGTCCTTCAGCATAAATCCCTGGTATACGGCCTTGGTGGAGGAAGAGGAGGCGCGGGCCACCATCATCGGGGCTCGCGGGATCGTTTGTTTGTCCAACGAGGACATTCCGGAAGGCATTTCGTCGACCTATCTCCAAACCGGAAATGGTAAAAGCACAGCTTGCCTTTTGTTGATTTATCACCACTCTGCGCTTGAGACACATGCGACGGCCTCGACGCTGTCTTGCGGTGCGTAATACGCCATCGGCCTCTACATCCACGTTGAAGCTGTGCTCTGTTGAGGAGTCTTTTCTTGCCTGAAGGAGTTTATCCGCCATGTTGACAAGCTCAGACATGTACATCATTACATGATGTCAGCATCTGGTATCTGGCATCTGACGTCTGTTGGGAGTTTCTGCAGGAGGATCTTTCGCTTAAGGCTGATGCGCTTGGGGAGCTCTCCAACCTTGATTGGCAATTTTGCCAGTGCCTCAATCTCGTTCCACGCCTCTTTGACCGTAGAGTCTCCCAGAGGCTGTCTAGCCAAGGAGAGGATGCACTGGGCACGTTCACTGGGCGAGTGAGAAAAGCGCTTCATTATGTAGGTTTTAAGGGTGCCGTACTCGAGTGCTGTATCCTGCTTGTCGATCCACGCGTCTAGGCGGTCGAGAACGTCCTCTGTCATGACGCTTAGTGCATGATCCGCTATTGTCACCTGACACTTGATCCCAGAGAGCCTGAATTTGGCTTCTGCACGGCGAAACCACTGCGCGGGATTCTTCAGTGTCAGCGGAGGCAGCTTCACGCTGACTGCATTCACCATGTCCTTATCCTCCATGATGCACGGCGTCACCCAAGAAACACTATCTGATGCACAGGTGAAGCACGGCAGGCACACAAACACACGCACACACCACACACGCATCACAGGTGATGCGATCACAGATTGCTACACTTACTTATTAATTACTTATAAATGAACGAAGGGGTCACCACTATAACGATGCAATAACGTTACACAAATTCGTAATATCATGAATTTATTGCAAGGAAACAGTGCCTTATATCTGATGGTTTGAGTTGGTAATGAGCGATGAGTTGAGTCGTTACACGCATATCAGCAGATTGGAAGCAAACGTTGAAGTTTTTATTGCAGTGTTCATGAAATCTGATGGCAATCGCGCGTTCAGAGTAGCTTCAACAGGAACGACAAGTTATAGACACAGGCTTTTGTTTGCTAAACCTTTGGAATCTAAGGAGGGCTTCTTCAACAGCGATCTAATAACAGCTTTCCTAAGTGTACTGGGAACGATTCCTGATGAACGGGACAGGATGATGATTTGAGTGAGGAGAGGCACAAAGGCTGGGAGGCACGTTTTAAAGACCCAAGTTGTAATGGGGTTATTTGACGCAGACTTCGTTGGGCTCTTAAAATTGAGGATGGTCACTTCTTCTTTTGTGGGAGCTCTCAAAGACGATAGCAGTACAAACTGGTCACGCTGCATACAGGCAAGAGGTATAGGCGATGGATCAACATCTGATGAAATCTTTACCGAGATGAGTATTTTCATTATTCGGTATTCGTAGTCTGCTTATGGGCTTAGGGCTTTAACAGGGGAGTATTACCAGGTACATTATTGTAAATTTCATTGAATTGGCTTAGAAGTCGCTTCACATCTAGATTGGAAACTGTAGTTTAATTCACAATTAATATAATACTCATTTTAATTATGCATCAAAGAGGATAAATTTTTGCATCCATGCGTGTTGAACAATTGACATGAGATATGTAAGATGAGATCTATTTGTGAAATGCGTCCCTGGGCATCTGGGGTATTTTAAGGATTTCTCTGTGCTGTCTTAAAACGCGTGGGGCGAGATTTTGTGTCTCTCCCGTAACAGGGAGACCATAATTTATAATTTTGGGAAGTATTCTTCCAGAAAAGGGTATGATGACCAAAGCATATTAAAAGGAGAGAAATCACGCTTGGTTTCATTGATACCTAGCTGCTACAAACCACGCCATTGTTTTACATTTTTTTAATCCTCTTGATCCCGACTAACTCCTGATAGGAAGCGAAACGGTACCTACACATTAGTATAGACTACATTACTCTTTAGGGAGCTAGATCCCGACCAACTGCTTGACTCGCAGTGACCCGTTTAAATGCACAATCGCATTGACTGGAGACCTACTTATTCATTCTGCGAATGACACTTTTTTTCGAAATAGATTGCGACTGCAAAAATTTTCTTCTTCGCCCGCCGGAAGTTTTATAACGCTTGTTGTAGCAACAACTCAGCCAATTTCTTTCCTTTGATATATTTATCTTTTCTGGTAATTCTGGCGTTCTTCTTCTCTGATATATACTCATGGGAATTATCATTTTTATGGCCCACTGTTATTCTTTCGTGGCTGAATTCTTTATCTCGGCTGACGACTTGAAAAATGGGATGGTGTGTGACAAAGTCAGAAGTGTAATGCTAATTTATATTTATAATTTATTATTTAGTATTTACTAACTAAGTTAGCTGACATACTACAGCGAGACCCACGGGTCCACATGGACCTCGCCCGATTGATCTGTGCTATTACTAAGTAAATTAATTGATTAAATTTGTCGTGAACAAAATGCCGATTAAGTGGTCGGTATTAATTATAAACTATGATTTCAATCATAAAATTAAAGACTGAATTGAGGGTTGATTAACTTGAAAATTAATCGACAGAGTAGCTCTCAAAAGTGACGTGACCCCTCGCGCCGAAACCCGCACTAAGTTGACATTGTCACATTTTTAGATTTTAATGCTTCCTAAAAGCATCCTAGTGCGGGTTTTGGCGCGAGGGGTCACATATAAATGTCTTTATAACTAAATCAATGTTGAATGTATATATCTGTGTAAAAATATGGGTATGTGACCCCAGCCCATGCAGGCCAGGGATTGCAGAGGAGATGGAATTGTCAATCCACAATTGGTTATACTGCTGTTAATGAGGCCAATTTTCATGAAACCATTATCAGGGTGGGGATGCTGTGAGCCATATCAGACTGGCAAAGAGCAATGCCTTAAACTTAATGATATGCTAAAAATGATGGTATAATTATACGACGATGCTAGAGAAGCGCTGCGTTCAGTCAACTTTAAGGCTGATAAAACGCTGCAATGTTAACGGTAGCTTGCAAACCCTAACCCTATCCTAACCCTTCTAACAGTTAACACTGCAGCGTTCCACTAATCCAAATGTTGTCTGAATGCTCGCCTTTTGGGAGCTACGATGATAATTATATTGGCATACTAATCACCTGTGGAAAACAATGGATTTTTTATGTCAATCTGATTGCACAATACCGGAAAATCATCACTTGCTTGTGCATATAGTATATACCCATTATCAAATACTATACAACAGGAAATTTTTGCTCCGCATGAAAATTAGATACTTGCGAAATGTTTCTGTGTGTTATTATACCATGACCTTATATGCCTGACAGCGAATAATTGGTGCTGTGAATTATGGCCAGAGCCATAAAACCGCGAAAATTGCAGTCAGTGGAAATTTCTCACTCTACAATAGTTGTATTGATTTTAGTTAGTTGCATTTATCTCAGTTACTTCCTTGCAAACCAAAATTTTGATAATAGCACATTGACATTGGCCTTGAAGGAATAGTTTCATTCTCAGTTTTGCATGTAATGAAGCTAAAATCTCTTTTCTTTCTCAGGAGAATAGAAATTGCATGCGGCGGCAAATATGTCCAACTTGAAAGAGACCACACAAAGATATGAAGCCACCTGCAAAGAAGTGGGTCTTCCAATTAATCCTTTCATCCAGACGGTGCTTGGAGTTGAGAAAAAGTGCGAGGAGTGAGTGTACGCCCTCTTTGAAGCAACCCATAATGAAACCATCTTTTTCAGTGACCACCCTTCTTCAAATATGCTGCTCTATTTGGCTGGTAACAATAAGTTGATCACCAATGTCAGATTGGATGATGCGCAGGCTGAGATCATTTACAAATGGCTGAGAAATAATATATTTGTGACAGCCCTGGATTTACGATACAACAATATTACAGATGTAGGATCCAAACACATCGCTAAACTGCTTGAAGTAGGTGCATTTTTTTCTTTTCTTCATACGACTTCCATGTCTTTCTTTCGATAGGAGACAGCAACATTGGAAGAGCTTAACTTGATGAATAATGATATTGGAGAGGAAGGGGCTAAAGATATCGCACAGGCGTTACTGGTGGGTTCATTGGTTTGCAAGATCTGATAATGTTTCTTTATGACTTACAGAAAAATGAAACCTTGAAGAAACTGCGTATGAGTGGAAATAAAATTGGATTCAAAGGAGGCATGTGTTTTGCTCAGACGTTGCAAATCAACACTACTTTGGAGGAACTTGATCTCGGTGACACTGACTTGGTGAGAAATAATTTCTGTGGCTGGTAGTTGTGATGTCACTTCATCTTTCAGACCACTGACTGTGTGATTGCATTAGCTACGGTTCTCAGAGCGAATTCAACTTTGAAATCTCTGAATGCTAACCGTCCTATTCTGTTCAGTCACCAAGAAGAAACAACTGTGCACTTTGCAAATATGCTCAAAGTAAGTTTCATTCTGTTTATAATCATGTAATGCACTATGAGCAATTAATCACAGGTAAACAGATCCCTCAAAGAACTTCATTTGATGAAGTATGACATGAGAGACTTTGGCATCACTCGTCTCTCAGAGAAGTTGGTGGACAACATGACCTTGACCTACTTGAATTTATCATGGTGTGTTCAGCGTTGAATTAATGTTCATGAACAGGTAGATCTGTTGCTTCCTCAGCAATCGCATCACTCGTGATGGCGCCAAAGAATTGAGCAAACTTTTGAGGAAAGACACAGCTCTGAAGGTCATTGATTTGAGCTTCAACCGCCTTGGTGATGACGGAGCAATAGACATAGCTGAGGCTCTCATGACATTCAACACAAATCTACAAACGTGAGGTGAAATAGAATCCTTCATTATTTACTCTAAATCCTTTCCAGATTGGTTATTACGAGCAATGAAATTCGAGCAAAAGGGTTATGCGCCCTGGCAAACGCACTGCAAATGAATTCTACTTTAGACAATATTTACATTTGGGGAAACTGTTTAGAGGAACCTGCTTGCATTGTGAGTAGCACAGTTTATCAATAACGTTGAACATAACTTCCCATTCTTCAGGCATTTGCTGGTCTAATCGACTCTGGGCGCATTGCTCTCAAGAACACAGACGTTGAGCCATATGTGGTGGATGGTACAACATATCTCTCTGAGTTAAACCACGGAACACGCAATTTCTATTACGCTGGACCGAGTCATGGTGAACAGGCGCTTCCTGAATTGGCAAAGTTTGCACAGTTCGTGACGCCTTCTCGATCATGATGAACTCTGAATGGATGCATCTACATTGTTATGTTGTTGATTTTCATCTTGTGCTTATTCTACTTATTATTATTATTATTATTCTACTTATTATTATTATTATTGAATACACTTGAAAAGTTAAAAGAAACCTTCTTCTCATTAAAGGCAATTCAAGTTATGGAAATTTTGACTTGGAAAATATTGAAGTTTCAAAGAGACTGTTTAGGAATTAAGTTGAGGGTGGTGTGAGGTTTGACAAATTCACAAATTTGACAAATCATTGATTATTGATGCAGAAGATGTACCTCTTTATTCCAACGATTTTCAGTGACAAGTCGCCAAAGTCTTACAATATACTAATCCTAGTACTGGCACATTGCACCATCGTCTTTGATTATAAGACAGTTATGTTTGGCATTTGAAGACCAAGATTATAGGAGAAAGGTAAGGATGCAAGGACTAATTCATCCTGGATACAGACACAGAACGTAAATAACAACAGGGGAGGTTCCTCAAAGCAAAATGCACATGGAAGTTTTAACTTTGAGTGAATTAGCTTCAAATTGCCCATTATGTTTCCCGGTGTCTCCCCCGCGAGACTTCCCTTGCTCCTTTTGCTGCCTCCGCCGTAGTTCTTCTATGTCCTCTTTGGGATTTCCGTGTTTCGCATCAATCAGATGCAGCAACATCACCCGCCCATCATCAGTTCCAATCAACACAACATTTTTGGAAGACAACTGCAGTGAAAGTGGATTCGCATGGACATAGCATTTCCCAACCGTGGTCCCAGAATCTACGTGGCCAATGTTAATGGCACCTTTCTCAACGACAGTCCACGCCACATAATTTCCACAAGCGGACATTTTAGGCCATGTCTGCGAGTTCTTCTTCAGGATGTTACCCATCTCATCAGGAAATGTTGTTAAAACTTTACCAGTCTTCAAGCAACGTACAACTAGAGCAGCGTCAACCGATGTGGTAGCTGTGGCGTCAAAGGACATTCGACCAGCTGGAGCAGACGGCAAACAATCACATCGTTGCGTCACAGATAGATCATCGAAATTGTATCTAAAGATGTGATACTCATCCCCATTGCATTCTACGGCAAGAAACCCGGTTGAATTCTGAATGCTGTACAAATTATCTTTGAAAATTTTGGAGAACTTTTCCACAAGTTTTTCGGTCTTGATATCATAGACAAAAATAGTGCAATCCTTTCCGTGGTTGTTTTGAGGATACTGCTTGAGAAGAACTGCATAGTGGTTATCCGAAGAGATAAACAAATGCGAGAAGCCTCCCTCCGATATTGGCAACACACACTGAACTTCACTATTCACTGTCGACCAAAGTTTCACTTGGACATCTTGGGAATGCGAGATTTCCTCATGGCTTAGAACAAGTTTACCGTCTGGACTGATAGTACCATTCTTGAAGCTTATGTCAGACAACGGAAGCCTCGACACAAGCTCCCCATCACTTGATCTCCAAACACACACGTGATCTGAATTGTAGAGCTTCTGTATATAACATTGGCCATTCTCACATAGTTCTGGCCTCATTGTTTCTGGAGCTTCGTTCGGCTGAGATACAACAGCACCCTTCTCAATGTCTACTACCCGGGTCTCCGTTGGATCATAACCCCGGAGGGCCGCATACAAACCCTGCTGATCTACGCTGATGTACCGACATGCAGAGTTCAGACTCAAAGGACTGCAGGCCTCTTCCTGGAGATTATGTAAGTCCCACACTTTGATCATGCGGCTTCTGTTCGCAATGGTTATTGCGGTTGAAGAGTCTTTGGTGAGCTTCAGACCGACCAGCTTCAGAGCCGATGATGCTCGTATTGATCGCTGTAAAGATCCTGTAACTCTGTTCCATATGAGTAGATATTCACCATAAATGGCAATTACTGTCTCTCCATCTGCGGATAACTTTCCAATTAGATCTTCAGCGAGAGAGTTTTTCGAAACATGTGTTGAAGGGATCTCAAAGGTCTTCAATATCTGCCTCTTCCTTGCGTCGCAAAGTACATAACACGACTCGGTAGTGACCAGTAAGAGTGAACCATGTAGCGAGAAGTTTCCAATCACATCATCGCTTTTCTTCAAGGCTTTTCGTAGATTGAAAGTCTTGCTACCTCCACACTCAAGTTTTCCTCCCACTCTGTGCATTAATTGCCAGCTCTCAATTTCAAGGGAATTCTTCATAGCAGCGATCAGAAATTCATCATCGAGGTCGACCAACCAACACTTGGGTGAAGATGTCAGAGGAATCATAGCCGTTTCCACAAAGGATGTAACATTAAATATCTTAATCTGATTCGCGTTTTTAACCTGGATAAGAATAAACTCACCACTATTTGTTATATTATAGCCCTCTGGTTCCACATTGAAGTCGTGTAAGAGTTTTCCTGAGGGAACCTCATGACAAGCGGCGGATTTGTTGACAACCAAGACAAATATTTTGTTCTTCACCAAGTCAACTTTGTAATAATCCTTGAAACCAATGTTCGGGTAAATTCTATCCAAATTGAACGCATGTTTGACATCATCTTCAATTGTGTCAATGATGACCACAGGGTTGCTGTCTTTGTGATATGCACAGGCACAGATGAGGTGCTGTTTGTCAAAAGAAAGTGTTCCTACGTTTAGTTTTACAGCTCTGTCTTCGCTCATGACAACCTCTTTCATCAACACACCATGAAGCAAATCCCACACAAGAAGTTTGTTATCATCAGTCACGACGTACAACTTTGAACAGTCATCAGATAGTTCAATGACTTTCTCTGATGTTGTTGGGATGTAAGCATTCTCAATGGTGAATTTCAAGGATCCTCCCGGTGCTTTGTAGCACTGTTGTTTCGGAATGAGCACATTTTCTTTGTAGCATTTCTGATAACATTGATCTACCAGTGTTTGTATATGAGGGTGAGCAGCTTTTGCAAACGGCAGTAGTCTCCCAATGATTTCGAGTCCAAACGTTTCAGGGTTCAGTTTCAATGTTGACCCAGCAAGATTCAGAACATTACGTAAAAATCGACCTTCCGAGTCGTCATCCGGAAGTAAATAAACATCCTTGAGAACTTGCTGCACAGACGTTGCTTTGATCTTTGTAAACAACCAGTCATAGTTAAAGAGACATTGCGTCTTGAGCTCTTCAATTCTATTTGATTTCGAAAGGTGGAAGGGTAAATTATTCAGTTTTCTCAAATTGCATCGCTGCGCATCATCAGATGTGAATATCAAAGGTTGAGCAGAAACTTTTCTGTCTTCCTCAGAATCAGCGGATGTAAGCTTAAGTTTTTTCACGTGGTGTGTGGAGTAAGCAAACGGTTTCCTTTTGTTGTGCCATTTGTTTAACCAATAATCGGCCAACATCGAATTGAGCTTCTGTGACACGCGAGGATCGCTAAGGAAGTATGCAGAAGCAGCCTCAATGAATTGGCGATGGTACCAGAAGACCACTCTCTGTGCGTCCACTTCCCTGGTGGCGAGGAAGCTGGAAATATCGTTGCTGATCCTCACCCAAAGAATTGGAGGTATACGTCGAATCGGGGGAACGTGGTATTGGAAAACATCAGTGAGGACTTCATCATCCAAAGATAAGACATCCTCGAGTTCATTCTCTCCAATTCCATTCAACGTGGCCGACAGGTAACCTAGAGCGTGGCTCACCAGACATTGTCCATGTTTTTTATCCAGCCTTACAAACAAATTACGGATGACCTCTTTGACAGTGAGCGCCAAAGCTGTTCCGCTTGGTGGAGTGTATGATTTCCAGAGGGAAACCTCTTCAAAAACCAGTTTCACATACAAAGGAAGGCAACAGAAATGAAAGGCTTTCTTGACAACATCTATCTGTGAAGCTGTCAATGTCCGTTCTCTTCCACGGAGCCAAGATACTAAAATCTCATAGCTTAGGTCTTCACCCAGAACCGGGACTTCAATGAAGTTGGCAGGGTCATATTTAAGTTGAAGGTTATCCAGGATGCCAAACTCCTCCGGCAATGTAGATAGAATGAGGTAGCAGTGAGGGGGCAAACTTTTAGGAAGCCAGCCCAACTTATGCGCAAAGTCATCGCCAGAGAGTTGATCCAGACTATCCAGTATAACCACAAGAGGAGAATTAGCTGAGGCAGATGACAACATTAACTGGAAACGCTTTTGCAATTCACTAAAATTGTCAATGCTCTCAGGAAGTCTGCATCCGGTGTATAGATAAGAAATTTGATTGCAGATGCTTTCTAGCGTTCGATGAATAGAACTTGAAGATGGTGTGGTGCCAAGGAAGCGTAGGACGACTTTAGGGGCTGACTTTTCTGGTATCCACTCAGAAACCTTAGAAACAAATTTCTACACAGTGTAAAGGAATACTTCTCCACTCACCTGTTGAGCACATTTGGCAATAATGGACGTTTTTCCACTCCCTGATTGACCATGAATGACTATAAGTCTGCTGCCCCTGCTTGCATTCAACTCCTTCTGCACTCTGCCCAAGAGTCTCTCGCGGCCATGAAACACTTGACACCGGTCTTTGGCCATACATGAGTGCTGGTACACTTCCACAAAGAGACTATTCTTCAAGAAACGCTTTGATGTAACCATGCAGCGGTCCACCATCATCATCATTGCTTGTTCAAAGTGAGCCATGAGATGTCTAAGGTAATCTTTGTGGCTGTCTCTGTTGATACCACCATCTTCACTCCATTTGACGTTGGCCCTGTTAAAAAAGTAAGTAAGTTTTTACTAAGGCACACAACACAACCAGAGAGAATAGTCAATGAGCTAACCAATTCCTCTCAGTATTATGGTGTACTCACTTGAAAACGTTGGACGTTTCAAGTGCTTGGACCAGTCGATTATCTCGTAATCTTTCCAGGTAACCCTGGGCCTCAATGTCCAGATTTGCATTGTCAACAAGATCAATGAATCTCCAAGCAAGCGAATGGGAAAGGTTCTCTGTGATGTCCTCAATGATACGGATGTAACACAAGCATTGATTGTTAATGTCACCCTTTGTTTTAAACACTCCTTGTTGAATCTCTTGCTCAGTCACTGGGAATGTGAATAAAATCCTACAATTTATACAGCAGGTATAAATCCTTGCCTACCTGACATAAAGTATTTCTCAGTATCATCTTTACTCATCCGACCATTTTGAAGGCACACAGAGGCTGCCTGGCGAAGAGTGGACTGTAGAGTCTGAAAAACATCTGACCATTTCCTTTGAGCTTTTCGTTTCAGGTCTTCATCCTAGTAGGAATAATACATGGTAATTATACTGTTGTACCACTACACATGTATAAAGTATCAGCACTAATTAACTTAGGATTTTTATGGCGCACCTTGGAAAGGTAGTCAGTGATTTTAGAACTAATCGGTTGCAGGACATACTCGGGTTTCAACGCATTCTCATCAAGAAGAAACCAATTGCACATAAGTTTGCGATGCTGTTCGTTAAGTACGGAAGACTTCAGAATTTCAAACTCTGAACAGTTAATGGTAGAGGGGAACGGTCTGTATCCGTGGCGCTGACCAAGAAACGTCTGAAGAGTGAAGGAAGAGTGAAGAAACAATCACCATGCTCATTTATTTACCACAAAATTTGGTCCAATGGAGTCTGCTTGGCATTTTGCAATTTCCTGAAGACAAAGCGATGTTGTTATGTGGTCATCCGCGGCTTCATCGCGAACCCCCCATCGCATATCAACAACCTGTAACAAATCTGATGTACGTGTTGGCTGTAAGCAGATTCAATGGACTACCTGGAATTCCAAGCCATACTTGCTTCTGCAGTAGTCCTTTAGTCTCGGGTAGACTTCTTCCATCAACATGTTACGTTCCTCTATGGTGTCTGAGAAGCATATTAAATGCACTGTATACATGACTATAAAAAGTGAGTGAGTGAGTGATGGGGTTTTACGGCTCCACCCAATCCGATCGGATGATACGGGCGCCAGAACAGAAGACCCGGGACCGGGATTTCCCCCCTACTCTTATCGATAAATCCCAAGGGTTTTTCATCCTGCATACCACCATAGACAGTAGTACACAGCGCCGGCCTTGTTACGCAGTTGGGCAGCACTGCAGAGTCACCGAAGAATTACAATTATAACGGATTACAATTATAATTCACAATCATAATGCACGTGGCCTGATTGGGTCTCGAACCCGGGACCTCGACACCCACGGTCGGCATTGGATTGTAGTCAGCGGTTTAACCAACAGAGCTATCCGGTGCCCCTCGTGACAATAAAGGAATTAACATATTGTAACATAGCTGGGATAAGCTGCAAATATAGATAATTTGTAACTTAAAGTTGGAAGGTTTTTAGGATTGCATTGAATTAATTATATAATGTGTTCCTATCGTTAATTACCGTTAAAAATTCAAGTATATAGTCAAGAATTTATCACAATTCCAGTATATAGGTCTTCGATCTTATATATAGTCCGGATGATCAAAGAAAAAAAAAACTGCAATGCGTACATCTATAAGTACACATAAAAAGTACAGACTAGTAAATATTCACTACAAAGTGCTTACCTGTGAATGTCGAGCTGGTGAAAATACGGACTGTCTGGGAGTGGATGGCCGGAATTTCATCGAAGACTCCACCTAAAACTCTTTTCATCACAGCTTCGTCCATTTCAGCGATTCAAGTATTGCAGCCTAAGTATGGTTTCAACCTGTGCTCCACAGCCTTAATTATGCGACGTCAACGTAAATAACATTCCAAATCAATCCACGCCTCACTGCATGGTAAACAACCCTGCCTTGCGGCCGACGGAAAATAGGTCACATCACTAAGGACGCCATATCGATCAATGGGGTGAACATAGAGGTAGTACTTAACAATCAATGGGGTGAACATAGAGGTAGTAATACTTAGTAGGTCTATGGGGGTGAACATTAGATCTTTGATGCGGCGTTGAAATGTCCACGTTATGAACGCGGAGATATTGATCATTGTAATTAACATAGTATTTTTGTATTCAATGAGCTTAATAATATTACTAATTAATATAATATTCTGATTGAATGAAGCAGACGTTAAGAAAAGGACAAACGAGCGAATATAATACATTGTATTAATAGATCTAATGGCAATAGGTCTAGATGTTTCGGTTGCGTCTATTCTTCGTGAGTGATGCTATGCTTCAGCTGTAGTTTCGTATCTGTACAAGCAGGGCAAAGATTCTAGTAATGCCAGAGGATCCGTGATTCATTTCCAATGTCAAATTTCATCTGTTAACAATAAGAGTCACATCAAAATATTAATATAAGATGTGGTACATGTATCATGTATCATAATTATGACGACACATGTTGTGCCGATTTTATTTTTATTTATTTATTTATTTATTTATTTATTTATTTATTTATTTGTATTTTTTTATCGGTTTTTCTGCGGAGGCGGCTGGTGGGGTGGGGGTGCGCGCCCGGGTCGCCCTGTGGTGCGTACGCCATGCTGTGCTATGTTCAACCTTATCATTTTAATCGAGCAGAGTATATCAGCAGCGTTATATGAACCGAGAGCACTGTGTCGCCAATAAGCTCACGATGGATCCTCTCAATATGCCGATCATGAAAGTTTGCCAAGAGACGATGGCGTCCGAGATTACACTCCCTGGATTCGGGTTCAACGATACGGACGCTGAAAGTGAGATTATTGTGTCGATCATTGGGATATTGTGTCCCATTTTCCTCATTTCCATATGTCCTAAATTTGTGGGATCTCAGGAGATTTCGATTTTGTGAACAAAGATTTTTGTTTGGCACATAATGAGAAATGTGGTGAAATCAATTTGTAGGAGCAGAATCACTTGGCATACATTTGAAAGTTAATATTGAAGAAGTTTGTAGTTCACTCAAAAAGCAATCGGGGACCAATGCATGCATGCATATACTTATTACATGGAGGAACTGCACAGAGTTTGTCGATTACAATATCATGTCATTACGGACATATAGTTCATGTTGTTGAATGACCATTATAAGAGATCCAATTCTGTTGAAGTTAATAAGCGTCTTATATTGGTTTGGGCATTAAATAGCAATGAGGTTATCATAATGGGTTGAAATAAGATGAGACGACTTGGAGATGAGTTGATCTGTTAACATTATGCAATAAATACGGCGAGCTTTTGTGTTATGTATAATGCGGTTATTGGGGCTACACAATTCCGTGTTAATTGTCTTAGTAATTATTGTGTTTATTTATATAACACTCAATCAAACAACGTAGGAATGGGGCACGTAGACCCAAGAATGAATGGGTTGTTAGGACTCCCTTATGAGCAAGAGAGGAAGCTCTTGTCAGTTTTTAAAAGGCGAGTAGTGCATTAATTTCTAACTTGCAATTGCATTTTCTTACACAGAGAGGATTTCTTTCTTTGCGATGGCCAAAATGGGAGAATGCAGCCAAATTTTGACCAACTACTATTCACCAGCTGCCGTTCCCTTTGGCAAGTTGCAGGGGCATGGTGCTCTGATATTTGTGAAGTCGTCTTACTACGAGATATTCCCTGATTTTTTTTGACATTAAACACCGATATAAACCCGTCAAATGCATCAGCCAAATGCAGAACCTAGGTAAAACCTCATATCAACATCAAACAACGGTCATATCGACAGCCACGCAAGCGGTTCTTTATTCGGTCGTCGTAACCTTCGTTAGAGTGGATGAAGTCACCCGTCGTCCTATTCCAATTCCTGATGAGTTCGTTCGAACGGTAGGAAAATAGGGACATGCCATGTTCCTCAAATGAATACAATGTCTGTCCCAAAAGTATGTCTAAAAGTCGATTTCATCGCCAACTGGGGAGATTGCGACCTCAATAGGCACGTCAACCAGACGTCGTATCTCAAGTTTTGACAAAGTGCCGCTGAGCAGCAGCGTGAGAACCATCCAGGCAATACACTCTGGTGAAACGTTTCCAGGCCAAAAGTTGACAGCGTCCGTGTGGAAGGAGGGACAAAAACTCTGTTTTCGTTTATTCAATGAGAATGCAAAGAAAACGGTCTATCAAGCGGCTTTTAACACTCTGAGAACATCTGACTTGTGAAAAATTTAACCAAGTTTGGAGATTTCATTCTTGTTTGATACATAATATGTCTAATGATATTAGTTAACAATGGCATGCTCAGTGAATATAGTTCTGCATTATTGCATAATCGTTAGTTGTAGTTTAATTTACAGCATGATAATTTGATGTTCACGTGCAAAGTTTCGTACATAATTATATAGCATTGTCCACACAATTGTACGATTACCCTGCCCCAATAAATGTCCAAATTAATTTGTTAAGTGAGTTTCAATTACTCAATTAAGATTTGGTGTGCAATGAAAAAACTAACTTGGGGTTCAAATAAGCATTGATCAGTCTTGGATGCAATCCCAAAATAATAACTAAAGGCTCTACGTATTATTCCAGCTGAGGAAGTTGGCAGAACAGAGGTAGTTCATTTTCTCTTATAGCTGTACTCAACAGCTATGCGTGGCTTGGCGACAGTAAACAAAAAAAGTAAACAATTTCAGGCTTTAAAATCCACAAAAATGTATTTTGATCGAATTTGAAGATATTGCGCCACAAATTGTGAAGTTCCAAGAAGTCTTGAGATAATTTATTTATTATACTGCCTGAGATATTGACTCAACAATCATATCCCTCCGGATGGAGACCACAAAGTCAAAGCCAGCCCACGGAATTTTAAAGTAAACCTTTGAATTGTTAGAAATAGCAATAAATTATAGAAATAACACCCAATAAAACAAATACACCTTTCAACTGCAAAGGTATTATGGGGATCTTCATTTCACTGGTTCATTGGGCAACCCAACTAGAATTATTTCTGGTCTTCCAACTGATTTGATACCTTCATTGATAGGCCAACCCCTCCTTGTTTCCATTTAGCTCCTACTCTGCTCAGAGGAACCAAGCTTAGGGGAACTTGGAAACAGGGCTCTAAATCTCCATATGAAACAACC
>KB292772.1:4417-38196 GCA_000328365.1 Capitella teleta | reverse complement strand
TTGCAACTCTTCCAATGCCAAAGAATAAATAGTTTTTTATTCACTTTCACGCACTTGTAACTTAGTCATCGTATATTATAATATAATATAATAAGAATAACTGTATGATATAATTATAACTTCACGTCTCCTACTGTGTTGCAGGTCGTCATAAATCGTTGCCATGACTCAGAATATAAATCACGCAAGTCATCGCTCCAGCTTGCATGTCAATGCGAAGGAAGCGTGGACATTGATGACGAAGGTTGTCAAATTATGAAATATTTACGTAATTCTGTATTATTTGTCGTACAAACGGTCATCAAAAGATCGATGTCTGTGCATGTGCGTTCGCTTATAATAAATTAATAAGTAATGGCTTGTTAAGCATTGTCCTCAACAATTAATTGGTCTCTCGCTTAATGGAAACAAATTCGCGAATAATGAATAAAGTTGTAAAGTAGTAAGTTATGCGGTTAAAGCGTTGGGAGAGCGGATCGATAATACCTTGATTAGCACATCTGATAAATTAACATAACCCAAGACTATGATACCTATTCAATGCTACAAGGTACTGCATGGATTCTACCTTTTCTAGTATGCTTCGTACAAGCGTCCACCTCTACTGATAAACGTTACTGGGGGAGTTTTGACCTTTGGTCGCCAAGTTCTTCCCACCCTCCCCTGGGTCTTCTTCTTCTTCTCCAGCGTCCGTTTGTTTTCAACTTCAACTTCATACGCATCTACTTCGTGTTGCAATATTCTCCCCGGTGTTTTGTTTGCAGTTAGCTCGTAGCCTTTTTCGGTTGTATTTTCTGCTCCTCGCCTCTTTGGCCTTTTCGTCTCCGTTTTCCGAGATTTGGCCGACGGCAGTCTGGGTGTTGCCTTGCGGAGTTCACTTTCTCGATTCTGTAAGGAGGGGTCAGTTATCAATATCATGTTGACTTACTCGGGAATCCAACTGCAGGGGGGGGGGGGGCAGGTAAGTGAGGTCAGTTGTAAATTGTAAGAAATTTTACCAAAAAACTAGTATACATGTAATGTTATTTGAAATACATACCTGATATGTAAACTCATTATGTGAGCAAATTATTGATTTTTCAATATATCTACATATTCATATTATTACATATTTATATATACATATTGGTACACGGTCAGGCGACAGACGGTTTTCCGGGAATCGGTGACTTAGACCTGCAAAGAGCCGTAGAGCTGTTTGGTATCGAGAGCTCGGTCTCTTTGGGAACCAAATTAACCCAGCATGAAGATCACGATCAATATATAATAAATTAGGACAAATTTATGCAGTAAAGCCATTAGCAATAAACGATTCAGAGATTTAGAATCCATAGATATACAGTTTGTACACATTTATTGCCCCACTGTGTATGTAACGAACAAAGAGTTGAGAAGCAGTTTAAATATTACAGCAAGTCTAAGAAAAAAAAACACTAATAGATCAATTGCAGGATAAGGCACTTCTTGGATGCAAAGTTAGCTAATTAAGGCACTGGTACGATGGTGAAGACTTTCTCTCCCTCTCTAGGAGGGAAGTTGGGTGGAGGCATCGTCATGGGCTTTTGCTTCTTGGGTTTCTTCAGCCTCTGTGGAAGCAGATCACTCAGGTCGTTCTGTTTATCAGCGTTGATGTAGACGATCTTCGGTTTCTCTCGGGGTGCTGGTCTAACCCTGGAGGACGTTGGAGGGGCCTGTTGGGACCTCCTACCTCGCCGCTCACGGAACTTCAATAATCTGTACTGTAAGAGGCAGAAAAAAAAGCCGTGTTCAAGTCGCTAAGCAAAAGCAAACTCAATTGTGACCACAGTTGAAAACCTCGACTGGCGACATTGACAAAAACCGCGTGATCCGAAGTGATCCGACTCAAGGAGATACAACTTTATGATTCTAGTTTCAAATATAATTTAAATGAACAAAACTTGAGTTGTATCATGCACAAAGGCAACTCAAATCGCGATTCTCGCGGATAATCATAACGCACTCCAGTGACCATGGCAACTTGAGTGCCTTCGCTTTGAGATTTCCAGATCGTTTATTTCATTATTATACCATAATAATATCGTATCAAAATGGGATAAATAACAAACATAAAAGACTTTTACGACACCTCTTAGCCATATTATCTCTACTGTTATCGCACGCTGTCATGGTACAATATGGGTTATTGTAGTTCGTCAGCATCAGCGGAGAGCATCGGCCATTTTCTCGTACAGCCACGATCGTGAAATCGGGTTGGCCGCTCAACGCGGAACATTAACCCCTTTATTTTCGCTAATCTAACCCTAACTTCAATCCGAGCTAAACTATACGTTCATGAAATCGGGCCCTGATAATTATAATTATTTTAAAGTCGCTCAACGATTTCAATTACAGCAACAATAACACTGTGAGAAAGACAAAAAGCTGAGGTTGACACAGATCGCGCGAGTCCTGGTCAATAGAGCCATGGAGACCGATTCGTATCTGAGCACCTTTTGCTCAGTTACGGGGCGGATATAAAGCGAACTAAAAGCAAGATAAACGTGTCTTACGTAATACTCTTCGTCCTTGTCAACCATTTTCTGTCTCTCCATGAAACCCTACAAATCAGCGGAATTGTTAAAACTGACAAAGGTGCAATAATAGGATTTGAGTAACTGAGAAGGGACCTCACCAAGATGAAGAGAAATGCCAAATATATGACATTGAATACAGCCAAGAGAATTGCCATAGCGAATGCGAGATAGGTGTCAACTTCTGAAGCTTTGGAATGATTTTCCTTGGAGTACACCGATGAAACGCATACAGCGATCACTTGCAGGCACGATTGGAATTCGGAATTCTGGAAGTTCTGGTGCCACAGCCCACGCAGAAAAAGTCAGAGCCGTCAGCAAGAACTTTTGAAAAATGAAGAAAAAAGCAATTGACTTATATGGTTGCGGAAAGTTCAAAAGTTACATACGATAACAAGTATGATGTTCCACAAGAAGTAGCCAGGTCGACGTGCAACGTGGCATTTAAAGTCAACACTCGGATGCTGAATGATGTCGCCCATGGTGACCTTGCCGTGCGTTTCTGCGTAATATTCTTCGGCCTTTGAGTGGTTGTGGATGGTTGTGTCAACGTGCTCATAGATCAGCCATTCCAGTTCATCAGTGAAGTTGTCAGTAGAGACGCAGGAGATTTCTTTCGAGTCTTCCACGAACGCGATTTCCTTGTTTCCCCGATCAGAAATGACTTTCAGGGTAAGTGCCTGATGAGTTGAAAATACTAGTTGTTGAACCTTGGAAGATAGCTGCAAAATGGCAAACCTGGACGTCAACTGGGAAGTTTTTCAACTCCAGGGGCTCCACAAATGTCCCTCTGGCCCTCTGTCGAAAAATGATCGAAGGATTCTGGCAGCCGGGTTCAGTTTGCATCGCCTTTCTCCACTTCTTGGACTCGTGTAGGTCACCCACGATGTTGTTGATCCTCAGCAAAGGATCCCAGTAGCCTCTGAGGTCGATGTCATCCAGCTCCTGGTTGGTAGGTAAAGGTATATGCATGCACTTGAAGGAGATGGAGCTCTCACCAACTGAGACATGCCAGCCAATGCCGGCTCCTGCCATCGAGCCTGGAGGAAGATTTCAGCTTCGAAATGTTGTTTACATGTGTCAACATCGATGACGCGGACGAACGAGGTTCTGATCTCAACAGGCACCTGACAATCAGCCAAATCACTTATCAAAATTGCAAACAGAAATAGTTATGACTAGAAATTTTACTTTGCACTCGAATGTTGATCGATGTTCAGTCAGAACTCCGGGAGTCACCCGCTTGGCGTACGCACATGTTCATGTCTCAGTAATCCCAGTATCCCAGGAGGCATTATTTGCATTATTTGCATTATTTGCATTATTTGCATTATTTGCATTATTTGCATTATTTGCATTATTTGCATTATTTGCATATGTAATCAGAGTTTTAACCGAGGCCCCGATGCACGCGGTTTGCGACATAAATCAAATATTCATGCTGGAAACTTCTGCTGGTGCACCGAGCACCGTGCACGTCACAAACACACACCAACGGCTACAGCCCCAGCAAATGATCGACGTTTCGAATACAAGTTATCTCACCTTTCCGGATCTGGATTCCCTTGCCTGGTCGGTGATGTAATTGTCACCTCCTCCTCTGCCGCCCAATGTTTGCAGAGCTCGAACCAAATCGGCTAAAGCGTCGTTGGAGGCCATCGTGATGTTCTGTCGGAGAGGGGGCGCTCTGGGTGCAGCAGCGGTGGGTAGGGATGCGGGGAGTTCGTAGGTGTTCTCTATTGGTAGATTGTTGATGTCTTCCTTGTAGATGAACGATATCTCACTGTGGGGAATGGTTCAATCACAATTACGCAATGATAAAAATGGCTTCAGTGTCGAGCAAAGATGTGCATGCAGTTGTGTTGTGCAAACAGTAGGAAAATGGTAGCTGTGCCGAAACGTAAGAATGAACTTGTAATTGATTTAGAATTGACTCTCCACATTCCTGAACTTGAAGAGTTGATCAAATTTGAACAAGAAAGAATGATCAAATACATACTACGTGACTTGGCAGGTGAAGTGAGCCATCAAGGGAAATATTCACCTTGGACTAAAAGGAATGAATATATGAGTGTGATTGAGTATATACATCGTTAATTATGCCATGCATTCAGATCACCGCAGTGTATAATATTCAGACCACGCACTGGATTTGATATAGAGATATAGTCCTTAATTTATTATATTATACATAGTGCCAAAAGTTTGCAGCTGATTAGCAAATTAATCACGTTAGTTAGTATAATAAGATTAGAACCATATTGCAATGCTGTAAAATGTAAGCAGACACGTGTGTAATGAACACTTGATTGCAAAGCCCCAGAAAGACAAACAGCCAAGGGATTATTGAAAACAACGGTGACAGGTCTGATCAAGGAGGCACCTACCCCGATGCGTTCGAAGACATCGACTCTCTTCGGATGAGATTCCTTTGTTTGACGATGCTCATTTCATGATTTTTTTTGTGGTCAGTGGCGTGAAATCCTCCATACAACGTTCATGTGCATTCACCTATGGTCTCCACTAGTGAATTACGTAATGATTATTGGTTATGTGACCATCGAAGAAGTCAACCTTCAGCGTGATCCGAGTTGAAAGATCGATGAATAATGAATTTAATAAGTGTTATAGAAACAGTTCTGATCCATGCTTTGTTATATAATAATATTCTGCAACATGAATTTATTTGAGAAAGTATGTACATGTACACGAAGAAGGTTAAAATCCAATTTTTGATAGCGTAGATTTTTCCTTTAACTGCATCGCATACTAACCTCGGTTCTGTAAACCCAGAGTTCATGCAGTCGAGGAAATTTTAGCAATTATACAAACTGATCATTATTGATACCCTAGCATATTAATTATGAATACAACTCACTAACCTTGTGATTATCCATATCACCGAAATTCACTCAGCACAATCAGCTGCACTGGTTTTAAGAGAAGCTAATCCGACACTATATTCATGCGAGACAAGTTGCTAAGGCCGGAGATATGTCCCAATACTCCGATTGATCAGACGGGGATTACAATTGAAGCATGGGTGTGATGAGAATTACAAAACTCAGTATCAACAAGACAATGTTATATGCTTCAAAATAAATGAAATACACAGACGTTAAGTTTGGCTATACGATACGCACAGCCAGGGCATCTTTGCATGATTGTTACACGGCAGGTTCGCCGTAATAAGGGTGAACTGTGCATCGATCAGTGGACTTACCAATTACGGATCATTCAATGCTGGTTGACACTGGTCCGTCTATGAATCACTGTGTCAATACGTATATTTCTAACTTTTCACAAAAGTATATGACACAATTAACAATTAGATATTTTAGGTGAAAGATCTGTCTGGGTAACACAATTAACAATTAGATATTCTAGGTGAAAGATCTGTCTGGGCATGTTATTTGCAATGAATAGAAATACATGCGTAAGTTGTACTGTGTAATGCATTATTGATGACGACAGAGGGACTGACGCAATCATTGGCCATCTGTGTGTGTCCAGTGCACAATGATGCATGGTTGACTGACGACGGCATTGATTTGTAATAAGATTGGCATCAGGGCATGTGGTCGTAACATTTGATGTATTCGGTAACAAGAAAAGAAAATTGATAATGTATGGAATTTTTCGCCATTTTATTCCATATGGCAATCCGTAGTTCATTCATACAGATGTACCCTGCAATTAACGTAAGGCAGATTTCGAATTAGTTAGAAAGCACAGTGCACGTTGATGTGTGCATCGATCAGTACCTCTTGTGCAATCACACAATAAATAATCAGTGTGAGCATAGAGTTGTGAGGGTGGAGATGCCTGTCTCACGTGCCACGACCTTCCTTTTCCCTTCCAATTTCCCATGAGTGCGTGGGTGTTTCATTTTATAATAATAGATGCATTTACGGGAAACTAAAATAATATGACATCCTCAAAATGGGCCGTGAGATTCAAGGCACTTAGTGCGACATTATTGAGTCTGAAACAAATGTTTTTTATGGAGTTTCAAAATATCCTTTATTTTGAGAGCAGCTGAACAAAAACACATGTAAAAAGTGGAATATATCAAGTCCTTTTGAGTTGGTGCATTTGAGTGGTCATGTTGACCTTTTAATATTTTGATATCAAAGGGGTCACCTTGATCTAAATATTGAGTTGATCAACACAGAGGTGATATAATAACTATAGACAATAATTATGAGCAATAAAATGAACGCCTAGCTTGCGCACAATTCATTCACAAGAAGAAATCAATAAGATTATCCACAAAATGGTAAATCCATAGTATAAGTATAAGGGTATTAGTTCCACAAAATGTAACCGACGATCATCCTAAATCCTCGGTTACATATGACGGTCTCATTTGATCCCTGAACGAAATCTATAAACGGAGGGCTCGGACTTTAACCACTACTCGTACTCTAAATGATTCAGCATAACTATTCATGCATCAATGAGTGAGGAATACAATGAATTTTCCCACTCTATATATATATGGGGTCTGCAGTTGGCAGATTGAATTCCTGAGAAATGATAAACCTCTTAAAAAGGTCCACATTTCTTGGCTTCCTCGCCTCATTAAAACTGTATTGACAGTAGGTGTTGCGTTTGTACCAAACCTCACAGGGAGGTGGACATTTTGGTTTTACATCTCACATTGAAATTTTGAGGGCAAATAAAGGTCAAAGATCAAGGTCACCGTGAATTTCTAAATTTCAAACTGGGTCGGCCCTAGCTCATTCGTTATTTGAGCTACAGCCTTATGGTTTACACCAAACGATTCAGTGTGACGAGATGCACCGTTCTTGCGTAATTTTGCATAATAGTAATTACGATGTACTCAAAAGCCGATATGCATGCTGTCGCATTGAAATTAACACAGTATGTTGCTATGTACAGCATATCCATCTGACTACATCCTGAATTTTAATTAACTAGCTTGAAAATCAAGAGCATGGTGGTAATTAACGCAATTAATTGCGTAAATTATTGATTATTTCCATTTTTTTCTTTCAAATTTTGATATTTTTCTTAGTACAGTGGTGCGCGCGCTTTTGGGGTTTCGAAGGAATTGACATATTTCGTCATAATTGTCACTGTTCAGACGAAAACCATTTTAGGCGACACTTGTCCATTTCTGCATCTTTTCTCAGCTTTTTTTTATAGAATTATTTTCAGTTTATATTTTTTTCTTCTCTAGACTATTTGCTTTCCGCCTTGGAATTCTCCCTAAAAAATCTATTCCACAGGCTTGGACTGATGTCTTGTTTCTTTTTCTTAACAATACTCGAACCTTTTGATAACGCATTAATAATGCATTTTTAATTATTTATTATTTAATTATTTAATTAATTAATAATGCATTCTGTGAGCAGAACCCGAAGACTTAATTCATCGAATGGAACCAATTCGTTCTGCAATCTGTTTCCTGGGAAAGAATGAAAAGGAAATGAAAACGAGAATAGACATGACAAAAGATACATTAATTTTATTTAATTCGTTAAACTCTCAGTCAGCTGCAAGCGATTGAAAGCAAAACTCAGCTCTCCGTCGAGCCTATTATCGGAAGTTAGTGAAATGAGCAAATCATCGACTCTGCTGAGCGTAATTAACCTGAAGTTAGTGAAATGAGAAAAGGCTTGAATCCACTGGGCCTTTCAAGTAAAGATCGATGCATTCAAAGAGACAAAAAGTGAACAGATAGGAACAGCAGAATCTGAAAGGAGCACACAGTGGTCGATAGTCAGCGCTCAGTTCTGTCAATCCTTTTAAATGGCGGCGCTCTCACACGCAAAAATTAGCATAGTAGCTTTTCGTGACGTCACACAATGGATATTTGGTATTTCCCTTTATCTGTTATCTCTGATGCAGTGTTATTAAAATCAGGAACCGCCTCACGTTATGATTAACATCACCGTTATATGTATATATCAAAGAACGTAAATCAATCAATCAACGTACTCTACGTTTTTTGTATATATTCACAATGAACGAAATTCTACAACTTTAAATTTGACCAAAAAGAATCTCTGAACACTGCATCAGTTTGGGGGAAAGACCGTTGCGCGTACGTTGTATTAATCGCTATTCCCCTTTGGATCAACCCGCAATCATAACGCACATTTGTAAGTGATGACGCAATCATAACGCACATTTGTCCGTGATGACGATTTGAATGCGCTCTGTCTGCCATCGATGGTATTTGCATGCATGGGAACATTGGTTATGGATGCCTAGACGCCAACAGGTCATAGCGGTCATCATATGGGCGCCGGGTTTAAGCGATGCCGCGCTACTCCAATTCGGGATTTACTTCAATGCAGAAACCTATGCATAGGAATCGCGCTCGATTCTACCTCTTCACATAACGACAGCCAAAGAGGCCTCATTTGCAGATCCCAGCAATCAAGAAAAGAGAAAAATTGTCCGTCCGAATGAAATGATTCGGTCGGTGCTAAAACCCTGGTGTATTTAGCTGGTATTGATGATTTCCTAGCGTATGATATACGTGGGATATTATCATCCTCTATCACAATGCGGAGCTATGCAGTCTATGTGATATGTATAGCTGCGCTGATACTGGCCTATATCTGCACGGTCCATCAAGCTGATATGAGCCTTATCAAAACGGTATAATTATAGGGAGGGAGAACTGGTTGAGAATGGACTTTGAGTCGTTATTTGATGCACCAAAAATGATTCCTATGCCTGGCCCACACAAGGAATATCATCGCTAACGATTTCGCGGGAGATATATTGCTAATTAGGCGTGACGTCATGAGCTGTGATGAAACACCGAGTTCCCCATCTTTTACATTGGGCCTCGTCATATCAGCGGTCCTGCGACTAAACCCCTAAATATTTTTTTATTTTCTTTTCGGAAATAGATAGAATAATCTTTTTGCCACCAGTCAGGAGCGGAAAATTTTTTTTCACTATTTTTCTTATTTTAACAAGCGATTTTCTAGGACACCTACCATGTTTCTCATCCTGAAACAGTAAAAAGGTCAGCCAGAGTGCACCACGCATGCGCTTTCGTTTCGTAAACAACAGAGATGTCCTTTTATGGCGAAGATAATCTGCTCAGATTGGCTGAAATCGATAGCTTCACGAGGGGAACGGGACCAATCACGGCAAGCCTTCAGCTGACGTTCGCCTCCTAGACTTCGCAATGGAAGCCATTCTCCCATAGGCGCAATGCTAACCCCGATATTCGGAATGCATTATTTCCTTACGCTTGCACCCAGGCATGGTGTTCTGAGCACGGAATGCTATCAATTGGTGCTATGAGTCAATAGAACATCACTTAAAATTCAGTTCCCCATCCTCATCCACACAGTTGCATGAAGCAAGGTCATTTCACTTATTTGAAACAATCTGTGTATTGCTGATTGCTGAGATAATCGAAGAAGGTGGATCCCTGAGCAGAAGATAAAAACTAAATATACAATCTTGGACCCCAGAATTAAATATAATATATACTATTTACAATGATAAATACGGAGTCGGCCAAAAGTAGTCTATCTTCTCCATGTTAAGGATACCAATGCTTTTCAATGGTGCTACGCATCTCTGAGAATATGTTACAAACAGATCGCAGGGTAAACATCACACAAAGATAAGAGAAAGAAATACTTGGTATGGTTAGTTTAACATGTCATGCTGCTATCCCTATCCTCTCTATTCCAATTTCATCAACATTTGTGCCGATTTATCTCAATTAATAGAGTGCACTCATCATTCCGCGATATTTCCACTTTTAGTGGCAAAAAGGCCCCGGACCATGGATTAGCATCATTGAACGCATGATTAAGGCAACGCTCTTGAATATATACTACTGTTTTATTTGAGAGTGCTGTTGTTGAGACAGTAGCACTAATGTTTATCTCCTAAAATCAAAACAAAGCAGATATTTTGTATTGAAGCGCCATGCAAGAGATGACATTCCTTAATGCTCGTTCAGGAGCTCATTGACCTTTTACTAGATTTTTTTATTTTTTTATTTTTTATTTTATTTTTTTTTTTTTATATTTTTTTTTTGCATAACATAATCAATGCTTGGAATAACATAGTCAATCCATACCAGGTAGTTATTGTTTGCAATAGATTGATGCATTTTTTAGCATGAAGTAGATAGACTACTTTTGGCCCACTCTGTATATTATGGCATTTAAATGGTCACAATGTCGCAACAGTTATATAACGGAGTTACCTCCCAGCTGCTAAAACAGCAAACCGGAAGTTGAATTGTATGACCATAACAAGACCTAGTCAAAGTAAAATAATCCATTATCAAATTCGTGGATGATGGCAAAAGAACGATCTTTGAAAAGGGGCACCATCTATAATACCAAAAGCTCACCGGAAATATGGTTTTCAGACTTTGGATTCAACTGAAGGTTGAAAACCTCTTGAAGTTCTCCGTGTTATAATGCAATTTTCATTTATAGACAAGATGATTTGTAAGAAGTGTCTGTTTGAGCCAGATGCTCAAATGAGGCTAATAGGGCGGGGGGGTTATAATAACACATTTTTAAACATTTTTAGGGAGACGTAAAGATATAAAAGCAGATTTCTAATCAATGTACACACCCAGGGCATTAATATAGTAATACCTATCATGTAATTACGATCACATGATAGAATACATCGCCTGATAAATAAATGTTGAAAGCTCAAATCGTTCAGATTTTTGCTCTGTCGATAGACATATCAAATCGGAAGTACATCGTTTTTAAGTTCAACGTTTTTAAATATAGCGTAGAATTGATTTTGAGAATGCGCAATTTTGAAGAATAATTTGCTTGCATTATCCATATGAATTTTAAGGGTGGTGTTCGATTCGCAGTCTGCATACTATTTCTGTGGAGGTTCATATATGGATTTTATATTGAAATGACTATGGTATCCAATTAGGTTATAAATTTTTTTTGGTGCGGTCTAAGGCTAGTGATAAGAAAACTATCGCAATAAATATCGACTTCAATCATTGAATTTGAGTACTTTTCGGCTATAAAAACTGATATATCTAACCGGAAGTTGCATTGGACGACTTCCGATTAGTTTTATTTAGTTACTAAATCACAAAAATTGCAAAAATGTTGCAATTGCGTTGCTAGGCTGCGAAGTTATACCCTAGGTACGACACCAACGGTCCCCAGGCAACCAGGGGTCCATGGTTCAAACCTCCAAGTAAACTTCTCACTGGTGAAGTAGACTAGGACAGGTATATCAGGGGTCAGTGATGGTTTTTTTTTTTTTTTTTTTTCAATAGAAAACTTTATTCAGTACATGTCATGAGGAGGTCCTTTTGACAGGTCATAAATTTGCAGAATATTTAGTAATAAATTTGTGCGAGTGGCATGTAATATGATGACTCGCGAAGAGATGATTTAAAAGAGGAAATGTCCGGAAGAGAATGAAAGGTATTGGAAATGAAGTTCAAAATTTTCAGGCCGAAAAGAAAAGGAGAACGGATGCATAGATTGATCTCCGTAACACGTGTTCTGTGAGGCCAAGCATTTCATTGAAACGAAACAATGAATGAGGTCGATGTGGACTCAGTGTGAAATGAGATGTGTCTGACGTGATTGCATGTGCAGCGGTTATAGCTTTTGATTTGCTGAATTACTAGTATTTGTGAATCGATGCCTTATTTGGTTGATATTTGTGAGTTTTGTTTAGTATAAATTTCACTTATGCGACAACCTAATCCTGTGGACGGAATGTGTTTAATGTTGGTGTTTTGCTTTTCTAATATCATGCCATGCCACAATTCTTGCATTCACTGCAAAATAATTTTACGTCATATAGAAAGTTTTTTTTTCTCATTTTTTTATAAATTTAAATGTATTGTATACCCCTGTCATGACACAGTAGCATTTTCCACACAGTATATAATTGACTATATTAGACCTTACTCTGACAACAAAAGTGTAAAGTGCATTGTGCATCGAATTCCACAACAGATAAGGGAACACGTGGTTACATAATATGCATAATTATAAAGGTGAGATTGCAATCGGAGGCGAGTGGGCCATATGTTATCTTCATACTAACGTGATAGCCTGCTGTATTAAAAGTTATCTGAATACATGTATAAACACCGACTACCTGTAGTTGCATTTCCTGTCGAGGAGAATAAAGCTCGTTGACGAGAAATGGATAAGCGTGTTACGCAATTCGTAAGTGGAGGACGAGGGCTTTGTATGCACAAGAGTACATTCTTTGCACCGTAGTGTATAGAGGTAAGTAACCTAGTGTTGGGTCACCAATCATGAGAAAATAAAAAGTCACAAAAGAACCGTCAAACTACATGACATCCATTTATATCCGCAAACGGATTCCACTTGTTTTGAGAGCGCATGCACCAAATACTGATATATTTTTCAATTCTCATTAAAGATCTGAGTGCATAATCCGCCATCATACGAGTGCAGCGCCTAATTCACGGATACCTCCAGGACGACGATTCCCTCCGCACCGACATCCCTTCACCGTCGTCCCATCATTCGTCGCGGGAGATCATCAGCGCCCCTCCTCCCACAAGGAGTATCAGCCAATAAGCGTGTTCCCTCGTGCCTTGAAATACTCCAGCTACATCCGGTTACACGGGAATCGCACCAAGAGCCGCGCCACACGCAGCGTCAACCTCGTCGACGACGGACGCTAAGCCGTGGATAATGGTTCATCCAACCAGTACTCGTGTGACAGATAAGTCATCTGAACAGTCTCTGAGATCCCACGCATAAAGTTCGCCCATTATCGCTCAGCATCTCACAAGCCGTGCGATTTATGAGGCGCTGTGAGCTGCGTGTGACCAACTCCTCTTCCTCCTCCTCTTCCTCCTCCTCTTCCACTCCCTCTTCTACATCATCTCCCAACTTTTCCTCGCATTGGCGAACTCCGCGTGCAGCCACGCAGGATATTCCGCGGACCGGCGTTGCATCACGTGACGCAGCATTTTTACGACACCATTTTTACGACACTCCCTTTTTTGGCGCATTCGTCCAAAATGCCGCCGACGTCGAACAACTCAAAGCAGCCGCTTGTCACTTATACGAATTCAACATCGACGCCTGCGACGAAAAAGGACGACGAAAAGGTGGCTGACGTGGACGAGGAAGGTGGAGGTCCGCCTCAGAGAGAAACATGGGGCAAGAAGCTCGACTTCCTCCTCTCCGTCATCGGGTTCGCCGTCGACTTGGGAAATGTCTGGCGCTTCCCGTACGTGTGTTACAACAACGGTGGAGGTACGTAGCCTCCTCTAATGTCCTGCGACACCCGGACCATTTGCGGGAAATCCCTCTGAATCCCTGGGGAGGGCGTCCTGATAGCATTGCATAAGGAGCCTTTAGTGGAAAGGTGCATGGTCGGACACTGGGTAATCAGCCAATGATCTACTTAAGATCTACACATCAAGCCTTTGCTTTGCTCCTCTCATCTCTTAGTAATACACCAGATAAGTAATCATAATTGTTATAACATACATTGCCAATGTATATATTTCCTGAGATCTAAAGCGACCACCAGCTTTGATCTTTCGCTTACTTTGATCACATGTTTCACGTAATTGCAGGGTAAACGCTGTCCCGTGTGTGTTATTAAGAGTATTTAATGATAAACACGCGGCTTCCTCATTTGGCTGCGATGTCTCACCTGCCTGCATCCCGCAATGGTCACTGGCTTGACGAAGGGGAAGGGAGGGCACTTCCTAATCAATTCAGATTACTATCTTCTGGATATTCATGGCAATGAATGTCATTTGCACAATTGCTAATCTAGAAATGGTAATTGTGTCATGCCATGGTGTTGCGTCATCAGTGCTCTGGAGCAGAGCGTAATTCCACGAGTGAAGAAGGATCTGTGCGAAGATTCACAAACCAGATGTGCATGTTGAAAAGTTTCCACAATTAATCACCAATTTATATCCCATGAGAATAACTTTACGAGGACAACGTGGTTGCAGGAAGCAATTTTCCTAAATTCCTCATTCGTCAAGGTTCAATATTGAATGAGTCAAAATCAGAGCCGCGTTTTACTCAGGCATATATATTTTATTAAGATTGATAATTATTTTCATTGAACATTTTTCCTTACCAGAAATCATAGATCTTTTGTGACCTGAACAGGTTGTACATCTTGTTAATAGTTAGATGATTTTATTTAAATTCAGATTTTGATATCCAGCGGCCTCGAAAATGTGTTTTTACAGAGTTTGTTTTGAGACTCGAGACGTAAACTGATGCCAGAATGTTTGATTAATCTGATTCGCCAACCACCGTTTTGCTATTTTTTTCTTCTATTTTGAGTAGTTTTTGAAATGTGAATCTCACCAATTGAGATGCATCATTCAGGGAACTGAGGACGCGTGCAATTCCCATGCGGCACGCCCAATTGCAGTGCTTCAAGTGCGTCCTCAACTGCCATATCCTAGAACCTAGATAGACCGTCGCCTCAAGTGTTAAACCACAGCTTCACAAACACTAAATGTAGTAAATCTTTGACCGAATTAACTTCAATCCAACGAATATATCATTCACAGCTGCCCCTTAACGACGTGATTCCAAACATGCTGTCATCGTTGCTCTAGTGGAAAAAAACCCCAAGAAAATACGAAAAAGAGCCGAGCAACGCCAAACGAAAAGAATCTCGCATTCCGCGCTACTCTTTCCTGTCAACGCGATGACAAAATCAAAAGTTTATCTTTCTCTATTTGAAGGCTTGAATGATCCGATACAGCATTTAACCAACAGTGCAACCTGACTCACTAACTTCGCTGTGGACACGCGGTGAAGTGCTAGAGCACTCATTCGCACTCAGCACTGCTTAACTGACTCCTAATCATGCACCAAAATACGCAATTGTGGTTACATATATCTAATAAAGTCAAGCATATTGCTGGGTAATGAGGGTTTCATCGTAGTATTGTAATGAATGGGACCGACACGCTCTGTGTTGAGTAGACGGTGGGTGGTGAAAGATCTGCCTAGAGACCTCCCTGCATGCTGCATGTGATATCTGACAAATTCATGCATGATATGTCTATGTTTCAGGGGCTTTCCTCGTCCCCTACATGATCATGTATATCTTCGGAGGTCTACCTCTCTTCTACATGGAGTTAGCGCTCGGCCAGTTCCAACGTTGCGGCTGTATCTCTGTGTGGAAGCGAATTTGTCCAATGTTTAAAGGTATTGTATATCAACATATTTCGCATGCATCAAAAGATTACAATTTACACATATATTATGGTTGTGCTTTGGGCTTCCGGATCACAACCCAGCACCCTGGCACCGACTCGCCCTCCCTTGCGATCCCTACGATCCTTGTGATCTCTGAGATCCTGCGATCGAGCCCGTATGTCCTAACAGCGAAGGGAAATCCGGAGTGACAGTAACATATGCACGCAATCACTGGGAGTATTACAGGGAATCGCTGGCCCTTCCATCGCCTTACAAGCGTTATGTCGACGGAAGGGGCGTCCGATCGAACCCTCATTTGGGTAATTGAGTTAAAAGGCGCCATGAAACATCGCTGATGCCCAATCCCACCGCTAAAAAAGTCAACACTCAACCGCGATCGAAGTGATTGTAATTGGGCCAGGCGCTGAATCCGGCGTCTTGAAGCGTGAGGCTGCTGTGCGCATTCGCATGTGGCTGGAAATCCAAGTTTGAACGTTTTTGACTGAAGGATCTTTCATTCCGTAATTCCTTAATTGCAATATTTTAAAACCTCCTGTTTTAGCCCAAATTAACCCCAGTATTAATCGAAATAGTCTATCTCAGGTTTTTAGGGATTTTATAAAGCGTTGGTTTATGTTCCATTTGTATGAAAATATCTCGTATTAAATCAAATCCTTATTTATTGATTTTTATGCAAAAAAAAAAACAAACAAAACAAAACAACAACAAAAACAACAAAAACAACAACAAAAAGGAATAATATATATAATTTTTTTTCTTTACTACTATTACCAGCCATAATCAGTTCGATAACACGAAATCGGTTAAACTTCTCAGAAATAGTAGTTTGTTTGTTGAAAAATTGGCCATTCGAATGAATTCAGACGCTCCATTGGCATTGTGACGGACTCGCTGACGCAGTGCAAAGTGCCCTTGGCACGCTGTACGTAATCGTACATAAAATTGCTCAGAAGTAATCGAATTTTGACCAATCCAAGTTAATTTCGAAACAATGATGCAATATGGCTTCATGATATTGTGCGTGAAAGGTGTGTAATGATTCATCAATGAAAACTCCGTTAGCGCTCGGATCATCAATGCGAGGATTCGGCCCGTGATAGATGAGATCTGTGCTGGTCTGAGTCCTTGATCGGGGATTGAGCCTGCATAAAACAATTGGGTTCAATTCAATTCCGTACCCTTACTGTTTAGGCTTTCCTAATTTAATGACACCGTGGTCAGAATACCTGTGGACATTGTGCTGCACAAAGACATTCCCCGAGTCGGCCAAGCTAAGTCTGCGAAGGGAATAAATCTCAGCTGTGTGTAAGACGTAGGACCAAGTGCAGTAATTGAAGAGTTACGTAAGTCATATTTATGAGGCATGTAGAGTGTTGTATGGATAATATATCAGTTTGCGGGTGTTGATATTATTTAAAGCTTATGAAACCTGGTTTGCAAAGCACTCAGTGGTTTCAGAATTGCCTCACCAAAGACATCTTTATCAAACATTGCATGTAATTATGTCCAAAACATTATTATTGACCCATGGTAGAATATTATCTAACCTCAGGTGTGCATCCTTACTCCCATTTGCCGAAGAGATTGAACTACTCATGCACAACGTCGGTTACGTAACTTGTAGAAATGATTTGATGTCTCTTGATCTCGCTGTCAACTATTGGCGTGGGGATTCGTGTACATGTATCTACACAGCAAGTCTAAGCATAACTATTGCATGTATAGTGCTGTCTGTGGGGCTATATTGGGTTATGTAAACAATTCGATTGAAATTATTATTCGATATGTTATACTACATCGTCAATCCATTACGCATGCGCTCGCGGGGAGTTGTGGGATTGACAACGCATGCGCCAGTTTCATTGTTGTGGCAACAGTGTCTGCGTGATTATCATGTTAAAAAAAATATAGTTTAATATACCTCAAAGGGTTGAAAACAGCATTACTAGTACTCAACAGAAACATTTGTTTTAGTTGATTCGTGTGCAAAATTCCGTCTTTCCTGTGAGTATGAAAACGCTACTCATCAATTTCCGAAGCGATCGGGCCAATGGCCGCTAACAACACACGACTTACCCGGCATTTCTCCTTCGTACATTTCAATACTGTGAGCAGGCTAGATCAGAATGCATCGCGTCCAGCATATGCGAAGAAGTCTATGTTCCTAAACTATCAAACACGAAGAATATACAATTGCAACTTTCTATATTTATGATCAATATCACACTGTTTTAATTGACTCACGGCCTTGCATGGGTACAAATCAAGCCAGTGAATATGTAAAATTGAATCAAAACTCACCATTATGCAATGTGTACATATCAAGCTCTTGATCGTATGTTTATATAGCTATATATGACATTGCAAGGAGAGGCTGTGCATATACTACGTATTCCTAATCGCAATCATAAATTCGGTATACTATGTCACTGTTTGTTTCCTGAACTTAGGAATAGTATTTGCTATTCATCAATCAATTGATTGAATTCCCTCTCAAGTAAAACTTTTTGAGTGGAAGCCCAACAATTCGAGTCAAAGTAAAGGCAAGTAAATTTAGCCTATAGAATAAGATCGAACGTTATTGAGTATCGCCTCATAAAATGCAAATCAATCTTGTTCGTCGATTTCACAGGCATCGGTTTCGGGATTTGCGTGATCGCAAGCTACGTGGCGATGTACTACAACACCATCATCGCCTGGTCGCTCTACTTCCTCGTGTCGTCATTCCGGAGCCAAGTTCCGTGGGCGACCTGCGGAAATTCTTGGAACACGCCCAACTGCTACTCGGCCGCCGACCTCTCCAACCCTAATGCGACCATCCTACCCAGGCCGAATCACTCGGTTTCTGCTGCGAACGAATTCTTCGAGTAAGTTCTTGTAAATATTGAATCTATATTACAGCGTGTACCATCCTCCGTGGTTTACAGTCGCAGTGTGCTCGAGATCTACAAGTCTACAGGAATCCACGATATCGGGAATGTCAAGTGGTCGATTGCACTTTGTCTTATTGGCGTCTTTGTCTTGGTGTACTTCGCGTTGTGGAAGGGCATCAAAAGTTCAGGGAAGGTAAGCTGGGGGGTGATTACGCTACGTTACGGGGTTAATGACGTCACTGTTGAATGTTGCAGGCTGTCTGGATTACCGCTACTCTACCCTACGTCGTGTTAATCATTCTCCTCATCAGAGGGGTCACTCTACCTGGATCATCCTCGGGAATTAAGTATTACCTGAAACCTGAGTGGAAAAAGCTGAAAGATCCACAGGTTGGTTTCAGTATTAAACATCCAATAAACACGCCATACAATAACACCCTGACAAGAGCAACAGGGGGTTGTAGCTTTGTATAGGTAACCGGAGCCAAGTTCATAGATGCTTTTTTATGCCAATGAAATTTCTCAGCTTCTTGTGCAATCTTAAAACCCTTCTTTAAAATCAAATAAACTCCTTGATCAAAGAGAGCATTAGGAATGGACACTATTGTATAAATAATACTGGGAATGTACTCTTTACGCTGTGGCTGGTGGGGCCTTTGTCAATGCTACCACTTGTTGCTCTGTAGTAGCCCTCGCATTAGGCGGGAAAGGCTAATGATTAAGGTCCGATGCACGGATCCCCTCGCTCGAGGGATCGTTCGGATGGGGTTTGTATCAGCGGCCTCATCTCGGACCGTGTAATTGCAGTATTGATTCCGGTTCCACGCCAAATTGCAGCCCTAATCCTGATGACTCGGTATGCAAAGGTAGGCATTAAGCCCGAAATCCCCTCCGCCATAATTCGACGCTGGACCCTTGCCTTGTTTTTGCTCTATACACTGGAGACGGATGCCGGCGGTGGGATATACATACATGACCATGATGTCTGCAAGCAAAATTGGCGTGCCTGGATGTAGAAAATGACAGAGATTTTAAAAACTAATTGGCATTACAACATAATTTAGCATGGCTTGCATGAATGTTATGTGAGTCGTTATCATTTGGCCAAAGCCCCCTTTCAGTTTGGCTTAATTAGGCACGATTTATCCACAGATCTGGATCGCAGCGGCCGCTCAGATATTCTTCTCTTTAGGCCCAGGGTTTGGGGTGCTTTTGGCGTTGTCCAGTTACAACAAGTTTCATAACAATTGCTACAAGTAAGGATCTGATTTTAAAAATAGGCAATCTCAATGACTGTTGATCACTAAGGGACGCCCTGGTCACCTCTACTATCAACTGTTTCACGAGCTTCCTGGCCGGTTTCGTTGTCTTCTCTGTCCTTGGATACATGGCAGAAAAACAAGGAACTTCCATAGAGAAAGTGGCCCAAGAAGGTTTGAAACTGCCATCGTTACACATTTACTGTATCGCTATATTCTCCAGGCGCTGGATTGGTGTTCGTTGTGTATCCAGAGGCGATCGCAACCCTGAGGGGCTCGTCCTTTTGGGCAATTATTTTCTTCCTCATGCTCATCACCCTCGGATTGGACAGCACAGTAAGTTGTCTACCAGATTCTGGAAGAGTTGTCAATCTCGACCATTACAGTTCTGCGGCCTGGAGGCACTGATCACTGGTGTGTGTGACCAATGGCCGTGGATTGGCCGCAAACGAGAGTTATTCGTAGCTGGTCTTATTGTCTACTGCTTCTTCGGAGCCCTAGCCACAACGACTTATGTATGTATGGCATTGTACGAATACACCAGTTTACGTCACGTTTTGTGTTTATTATGACAGGGTGGAAATTATGTGCTAGCTTTGTTGGACGCCCATGGCGCACCTATAGCCATTCTGTGTATCTGTTTCCTTGAATGCATTGCCATCAGTTGGTTCTATGGTGAGTCTACTGCACGTGTGTAAGCAATAACCAATGACATATTTAAGGTGTGCGGCGATTTGCTGACGACGTTGAGAAAATGCTTGGCTTTCGTCCTGGGATTTTCTGGCAGATTTGCTGGGCTGGTATTAGCCCTTGCTTCCTGTTCGTGAGTTGTGTGTAGTGTATGCATGAACAGCCGGTAACGATGTCTCCCTCAGGTGCTGTTCATTCTCTCCTTAGTCTACTACAAGCCGATAGTGCTTGGAAGCTACGTCTATCCAGATTGGGCGCTGGGTTTGGGTTGGGTTATCACAGCTAGCTCTCTGATCTGGATCCCTATCTACATAGTGGTTAGATTCTTCATGACGAAAGGCAGCTTAAAAGATGTGAGTGCGATCCGTGTTTTGTGTCCTTTAACTGACGCTCTTGTGTACCCACTCACAGAGGTGGCGCTCAATGATTCAACCAGAGGAAATGCCCAGCCGACCTCCCGATGAAACCATGCAGATGACCCCTGTGTACCTGTAACTCCCCCTCCCCCCTTTCATGGGTTATTCTAGTCACTCAGCTCGGAAAATGTCAGTGATATAAGTACACAACTTTTGATGACGTCTTTAAGTCTGACGTCACAAGAACATGTGCAGCGCTACATTTCAATGGGCATCAGCGTTTAAGGAACCCCGAAACAAAACCCCGTGTTGTTTTGAATGAAATGTACAAAAAGAGTTAGAAGCCCCTTTTATTGGCATTTTATTAGTATATAATTATATAGGTGCAATAGTACTTTAACTATGCATAATTATTCGTGTATTTCTTTGGTTTTGTCTCGCCGCTGAAACCACCAATGATGACGTCAATGAGTAGTGCATAGCTGCTATTGTTCAATCTTTCACTCTTTATATGCTCTGTTAAATGTATATATAATGTATCAATTTAATATTTTCGCATGTTGTAATACTATATAATAATACTATTTACTATATTCTCAGATATTCCGTGTGTTCAATGTAGCTTTATGAAACCGTGGCCAATTTTCACGATGTTTTTATTAATGGGTTCAATGTTCCAGAGTTGGTTGTTGATTTTGAACTTTTATTTTGTTCTTGTTTTTGTTTTTGTTTTTCACTTGGGAAGACTTGAATGGTGCGAATCACTGACGCAAGAACACAATGAAGAATTTGATTATCTACCAAGCACTGACACACCCACGACACTGGAATCCGAAGTCTTCGCGCAAGAATGGTCATGGATGTATACTGCGGTTATTTTAGATCCTTTTTGAGGAGGTTAAGCCGATACTGCCTGCACATATACTCACCGCCTATATGTACGACGCCCTTCAACCTGATTGGTTGACAGAGGAGTGACGTCATCGTGGGTTGTAATGAATATTCATAAGTTTATCGGTGTATTATCTGTGCATATAATTATATATCTGTAGATAAGTTTGTGGCATATGAATGATGAGAGCTTGCCTCATTAAAAACAAAAAATCGTTGATTTGTTTCAACCGTTTTCGAGTAGTGACCTAGCACATAATATTACTTTTACAACATTCAAAAATTTTGCAAAATCGCAGAGGTTGACACTTATTAAAGCTATGAACTAATTTTCCTTTTTGGGTCGACAATTATATGGAGTCACATAGACTGGCTATGGAACTTTCAACGGTTATACTTGTGCCGACTGATCTTAATACCCATTTTGAAATAAATTTTGTTGTGAATTTTCTAACTTATTCTTTCCTTTATGCGAGTGTGTGTCAACGTGGTATTTAGCTCTATTTACTAGCAGATATGAGACACTTATCCCTTTACATAAAGCAAAATGACAAGAGAGTGAGTTGCATAAAAAGCTAATGAAATATTTAATGGTTATGCTCGTTTTATTGTATCGCATGAGGCCATCTGGATTGTATCACTGTGACGGATCTCGCGACCAGGATTTATCACAAGAATACTACGAGGAACGAAGGAGCAAGAGACGCAGATAGGGCGTCTGGCAATCGACACTTGACTTGAGGAATCTGCAACTCCGCGCGCTGTTGCCAGGCAGTTAAACGTAAATTATATAACATCTTTATTGCTCTTAATGATTCAATATTGTATGCGAACACGGGGGCATTATTACACTCTTAAATGGCCAATAAAGGCACCTGTGAGAGTTCAATTGTAGAGACAGTTAGCGTAAAACTTATATTGCTTCATAAAGTATGCATGTTGATGACTCTGCACTTCTTGAAAGCATGCTACTGAGCTACATACGTTGTTCTGTTCTTCTTCGAGGTATAGATACAACTCTTATTGGGCCTCGCTCGTAAACCTTTGAATTGTGTCATCACATTGTCAATCAATTATTGAGCTGATGTTGCACCTTCATAAAAGCATACTAAGCAACAAAATGACATATACGGTTTTATATTTAATGTAACATGGCTCAAAAGAATATGAACTCTTCCTAATCAGTTTCGTGTGTCCTAAACGGTCACAGAACGAATGCATGATGAGAAAAGAAAAAAAAAAAACAAGATGAGAAAAAAGGAAAATTGTGCTTGGTTGAACAACGACGAACAAAAGAAAGTTGTTTATTTCGGATAGCTGCAAAAATTATGCATGGAAATTAAGCAAACAATAGTCATTCGTTCTTCGATGATTCGCGAATTGTTTGTCATCTTTCGTTTCTCAGTGACCCTCTAAGCTCGTTAGAAATAGGGTGCATCATACGGATAATACAGGCTGCTGATCCTGTACAATATGTTTCGTGCTTTTTAGCTGTACCAGGACTACACTGCTCACCCTCCGTGTACGCTTCACCAGCATGGGGTCAGTGGAAGATCGATCCAGGATCGTATGCATCTCAACAAATTCCATCAGCACAAGAGTACAATCTTTGCACCGAAGAATGATCACATTTAAAACCAAATTGAAAATTGTGAACGTGCGTACACACTATATCTGCATTTTGATACACAATTAGCATGTTAAGGATTTTCCAAATTAGACGTTATATATTATACGAATAACGATTGATCTGAAATTATAACTATCGTGTTTCGTTTTGCTGGTGTTCTTTGGAATTGGGACAACAATTGTTGGCAAGAAAGTTTGTATAATTGTTTCATGCATCACTAAGCTCGATCGAGTAGGTATCGTTCAATTTACTGTGAAATGCACTGCGTGTAAACTTGAAATTCAAGTTTCATTGCAATTCCACTCATGCAAACATAAAAGGAATACGGCAGACAGTAATTTTTAATTAAGTCTAATTGGGAATCCAGCCATGCAAACATAAACTACTGGTAGATTTTGAAGAATGTGAAATATAGTCTCCGCAACAGTTAAATTTTATAAAAAATAAAATGATATCATTTCTTTATTATTTTAGTATTACTTTTTGTAATAATAATTAATGTAAAAGAAGTTTTATTGCAAATCCCGTATGGTTTTTTTATTACTCTTTTCTTCGCATATTTATTATATTTAGTATATGTATTATTATTATTTTTATAATTTGTCATATGTATATATCATTAATGTTCTCCTGACGAATGAGTATGTCTATGCTAATACGCATAGTGCAGAATTTTTTATTTATTTATTTTTTTTTTTTTTTTGTAACTCAGAGAGAAGAAAGAAGGAGAAAATAGAGGCTTATATAATTTAATATACTTTGATATGTAACGACATGTAGCAGAATATAGCTAATCTGTGTGCCCAGTGAGATTGGCCAACGCTTCTCCTGAAGTGAAGCGATTGAAATCAAGACTGATCACGCTGCTGCGAGCACTAGAAACCTAAGAGCCTCTGAATTTGTAATCTGGACGCCTAAAAAAGGCTAGGCAAAAGAATCGATGACATACATCTAAATGTAGACAATTTGAGAAATGTTGTAGGGTTGTAATTGGGAAACAAGCAGAACGCGCAGGGGGAGGAGGGTGATATATATTTTATTTATTTTTTTTTTTTTTTAAGTTAACGAAGACGAAATCCACTGAAAGCTGCCAAAAATACTACATTCATCATTATATGTAAAAACAACAATAAAGGATATTGGGGCATTTAATAAATCGCCAAACAGGACACTTAAAGGTATACACGCACATGTGTACATGCATGTACATGTGAAAATTGGTGAAGGTTACGAAACAGATTCCTTTTACTTTAATAATAATTTGTTTATATGCTATTTGTTTTCCATTAACCGGGGCGCATGTCACCTCTGCCGAGGCACAGTCCTCTTCTTGCCATACCTAGCTACGTCGCTACTTCGTGGAGATCTTCAAAAGAATTATATTAAAATGTTCAATTCCAGCGTTAACAATATGTACTTACACTTTGAGAGGATGGGTGGAGATCAACTCCCGACTCTAAAGAACGTGGCATACCAGAGCTCAGACGCAACTTTGAAAAGATGTAAATGCAGTAACAACAACGGCGATTCGACCGAAATCATATTGCTAACTCGTTCTAATATTGATATAGATGTAAAAGGATTGCACAAATGATAATGAAAGTTCATGGCAAAATTGAAGCACACATAGGGATAAAAACTAAGGTAAAACATTGATTAAATAGCTCGACAGAAGACTGGCAGACAGAAGACTGGCCCCTTCAGAGCGTAGATCTCGAGGCGGCTCATAGGGCTCTGCGTGTGGGTATCGAGGCGCTTTGCCTTGCAGGCGCTTAAACGTCATCAGTAGGATTTTGTATGCAGTCCTCTCCTCGATCGGCAGCCAATGTAGGTACTGCAGCCGCGCCTTGCTGTTGTCGAAGTTTTGGCATCGGCGACCAAGAACCACTTTGGAGGCTAAGTTCTGGACGCGTTGGAGCTTCGCAAGATGCTGTTGCTTGCATCCGGTCAGCATAGAATTGCAATAGTCTAAGCGAGACGTCACAAGTGCATGCACAATCTGCCCAGCAGCAGAGTCGGTCAGCGAGTTTCTGGTGGCGGAGATGTCTCGTAGTTGGAGAAAGCACACCTGGCATGTCTTTACGATGAAATCGTCCATGTGCATCCGCTGGTCGAGCATCACGCCCAGGTTCCTGACGAGTCCTATTGAGTTCCTATCGAGTCCTGACTTCTCACCTTCTATCTTCTTCTCCTACCTCCCAACTCTCTTTCTCTCTTCCTTCTCTCTTCCTTCTCCTCCCATCACTTTCTGAGGTTTTTTTATCATCCATTCATCTTTTCTATATTATGATTGGATTTGTTTGGCATTCTTATTTATAACCACATTAAGTGAATTACAACTGTAATTGTATATACATGAGGGCCCATACTCCATCTGGGGTCTGCCCTTTTTGGTCAATTTATGTTTAATTGTTTGTAAAACTTATCAAATTTTTATCTACTTATTAATTTTTTGATGCCAATAAACTCCTTTTGACTTTTGACTGACGTTTTGATCTGGCGAAAAAATGTCGTCAACTACATATACTTCAAAATTGCCCGCATTATCAAAGGCGCTTGCGTGGGGTCACAGGGTTCAGCTTATTAAATGGGGATTGAGCAAAAAGCTATTGCTTGGGGTTGACAAAAAGAATTAATCGGCCTTTTACATGTTATTTGGAGGGCTAAAATTGTACTCGCCATCTTGCGACCATATCTTGATACCTTTACTCACCGAAGAGAATTTTCACTCGCTATATTTTCACTCACTAGTATGTAGTTGAGTCTTATTTCGAGCCTGGGCGGAGGCCATTATTACTTCAATTCTTAAGAAACTACTGCAATTATGACGTTATGATGTTGTCTCTTTGGGAAATTACTTCGTATCCATGATTCAACATTTTTGTAAATTAAATTCACTAGTCAATATTTAGCTTTTTTTATATATTGAACAAATGTCAACCAATCACCGTAACCATACGCTTTGCATTGTTTTTCGAGAACAATCATAACGCTCTTTATTCCCCTCACACGAGCGAATCGTGTATTATTCAGTCGAGTAGCAACAGCCATGTTCTGTGGCATCAGCGGTTCTTTTTTAGTCTGCTGATTGCAGATATCATAACGCATTGTATATTTGTTTAATAATCGCCCCTGCGCAAGTACAAGATGGCGGGGTTTCGCAACGCCTCTTGATTTTTTAAAACTTTGGGAGGTTACTTTGCCTCTCACTGTCCCCCAGGTATTGTACAACCCATGTGTTCGATTCAACCCCGGTCGATCCCCATTGGCCCAGTGTTCCATTCGGGGAGGTCGTTCACAAAATAGATGCAGAGTAAAATGCACAATTATGTTCGGACTGAAAAATGCTTTATTGCAAAATGAAAGTACACGGTACAACTGCAGTGAATGTAAATGCTGAACAGTACACACGAGATGACACAGTACAATTAACAGGTGAGATGTCAAGATGTATTTTGATTACGAGTTGAAATAATTAAAAGTGCGAAAATAGATGTTTGGGTTTGCATTAAATTTGCACAGTTACAGCACTCAGATGTGATGTATAACTGAACAGAGAACCCGTACCAGAGGCTTATAGAATAGTGGTGTATATCATGTCAACCACGTAAATAAATATATGTATATAAATATATTTATAAAATCAGATAAAAAAATCCGGAATGTGCCAATACATGAAACATAAGTCACTTTAAAATTTTGAATATGTACAGATGAAGTTATTAAATGGATTTCGGCCCCCACATTCAGACCTACTTAATTCATCAAACCATATGATACATTGACATTATGCAACATACAAAAGGCAGCCAGTAAACATTGGTATTGAATATCTTCAAAAACAACATCACTCTATATCAATCTAATCCCTGGGTAATCACAGGTTGTCGCACGTGAACAGAAAATACTACAAAATCACAAGTCCAGTGCACGAAACGTTACTTCAAAGGTCCGTCGGCAGATCAGTGTAATCCCTGAGCATTTGTGGAAAGAGATAAAATGAGTACAGCGATTTAAGAATAATTCGCAGTGGGCTGCAGATGGTTATATAGGAGCTAGTGCAGTCATTTATTAACTCTGTGTGGTCGTAACATCGATAAAGGCGCGGGTGCTCTGGTTGAAGTCTTTGTACCAAACATTTCCCTCAGAGAGCAAGCAGAGCGGTCTGCACCAGAAGAGTCGCCGCTCCAGCATCAGCATGATGGACAGCTGCTGGTGCCTCCACATGTTCTCGTTGGAGCACCTGACCGTTTCGTAGGAGGTGTTCATCATGGCGATGAGCATGTTCAGCATGAGGACGACCGCCATGATGGTGTAGATGACAACCAGGAGCATGGTGAAGTTAGGGAAGGACGTCATGGGGAGGTCCCCTTTGTCTTCCAGGTTGATGACGACGTTGAGCATCTGATAGAGCAAATTGTTTGCCCCGATTCCCATGACATTTCGTATATTCGAGTACATGACGTTGATGGCCATCGTAAAAGCGATCATGATCAGGCCGAAGATGATGAAAAAGTACATGAGATCTCGAAAGAACATTTTTTGGATCATGACGGAGAAGCGGCTGGTTGCGGGGCAGCCACGAGTGAAGAACAGCAGGAAGATCCAACCGAGAAGCATGGCCATCGATAGGGCCCGCAATTGGCTGGTGTTTTCAGTGAGGTACAAGTACAGCCACAGCATGACCATCAGAGAATGACCAACCAGTACAGCGCGGTATGGACCATTGCCAATGATCAAAATCTCGGACTGCGCTCGTACTTTCAACTTAGCCAACACGGATTGACCATACATAAACTGGATGCTATAAGGGTAGGTGCCGAACAGATCCAGACATTCCAGGATCAGGTAGCCCAAGGGGAGCAACGCAAATAAAACCAAAGCTTTGTTCGGTGCAACATGTTCTCCCCCATCGTGATGGATCACGTATTCCACAGTCTGATTTTTCCAGGGCGGCGCAGCAGAATTGGCGACACCAGTCAGGATGGACATATACAGAAGGTGTATGAAGAACCAGCCAGTGTAGATCCATCTGTAGACACTCCATTTCTTGGTTAAGAGTGACTTTATGGGTTCCTTGTCTAGTGTGCTTTGACCCTCTCCGCTGTGTCCCAACTTGCTGTTGTGGGCCAGACAGTGCAGCGCGGAGAACTTGTTGTAACTGCCAAGAGCAAACGTCGTCAAATCAGTGACGTCGTAGGTCACCCAGGCAACAGATCCCAGTTTGGTCTGAGGAATTTTGTAGATCTTCTCCATGTTGATGAGGGTGAGCATCAGTGGTGAACTCAGTTGAGCAGCTAGGTTCAGCGGCGTAGCACCGTCGTTGTTCTGAAGATTGAGTAACTTGTGGAAGATGGAAACCTGCTTGTGCCCTTCCTCCAGACTTCGTTGAACAGCGATTCTCGTCTTGTAGCGGCAGTGCTTGGCCCACTCGCCGACGGCCTCAAACACCCGGTTGATGAGCTTCGGGTAGTCCTGGAGTTTGGGTTGGTCTACCGAGGAGCGGATGATGGAATGGAGCAAGGTGTCCCCGTTGAGGTTGGCAGTAGCAAAGCTTGCGCCATACTTGGCTAGAGTAATCAGAGTTCTGCTATTTCTTGACCAGGCGGCGGCAGACACACACAACTGTCCTTCAGGGTGCTCGTACCTAAAGTAAGTGCCATTGGCCACAGTATTCAACAGCTTCTTGCGTTCTTCTCTGTTCAGCGACGTCAAGAGCAGCTCGATGATGTTGAGATTGCCGTTGGCGACAGCGACGTGCAATGTGGTTTGATTGTGGTAATCGTCTTTGGTGTAGGTAGCCATTATCAGATCTTTGTCTCCAAATTGAATCAGATATTTTACCATGGCCTCAAGGTTGAGGAGAAGAGCCACGTGCAGGATGGTGGCTGAGGACTCTGGTTCCCTCATGCTTTCACTGGCCAAACTAATTTTCTTGCGCTGAACTAGACGCAGCAAGATCTTCACTACATCCACCCCGTTAAGCTTGACAGCTCTGAAAAGAGTCTCCCTGAATTCTTCCATGTTTTCTTCCAACATGCGGTTGTAGTTCATGATCATCATCTGAATAGCGGGCAGCTTAGCTTCATCTCCAGGAGCTGCCACTTCCGAGGCTGTCATTCCCTGCTTCACATCCTTCTTCTCCGTGTCGAGCTTCAAACGCCGTGACAGTCGACGCCTCCGCCCGGGACACAGACTGGAATGCCATCTGGTTTGGATTTCGTCATCCGAACTGGACAAGTTCTCGTCATCACTCATGCGGGTGGAGAAATAAGCAGCGGGGCTGATTGACTTTCTGCGATTAGCCATAATGTCATCATCAGTTGGAGAATCGTCATCAGGAATCTTTGGGGCAAACTCGGGCACTGAGGGCGCATTGTTTTTGGTGGGTTTTTGAGGCTGCAGATCTTCCGTTGACCGAGACGGATCATCAATCTTGATCTGTGGCCTCACCAATCGGTTGGTCTTCGCCACATAGTCGCTCCCGCCATCGTTGTTTGGCTCGTCGTCGACCAAGGGCTTGAAATCATCCCCAACGACTTCAGCTCCTTCAAACATGGCCGTCGGGTCTGGAAGCTGGCCCGGAATTCCTTCAATGACCTGCTTTTGCTGGGTGCCATCCCCTCGAGTGATGGTGATGATACGTTTGGTTCTCACGGCAGGAACATCAGGGATGCCATCGCCATCAATATCAATCATGGGCACATTCGCATCCCCTTTCAGATCAGCCGTGTATGTCGTCTTGCCATCGCCGTCTTGCGTGACTACGCCATCTCCGCTCATTTGGTTGAGGAAGGAGTCGATGTCGAAATCGCCGCCTTGAAAGGCGTTGCCCAGTTCGAAAATGTTGCCATCTTTACTTCGATCGTAGACATTCATAGAAGGTTTCTTTCCTGTGGACTGCTGTCCTGGCTGCTTGTACTGCACGCGATACACCCTCTTGCGTGTGACATGAGGGGAGGGAGGGGGGCGTCCTCCTTCCGCCATTGTGTTCAGCTGAAAACACAAAAGGACTTTAACCGTTTACTGTCTCATTGTGCGAGATGAACGACCAAGAAGTATCCAAGTTTCAATACCGCGCATAACCGCATAACCACATAATCATGACTTATTCTTACTAGCACTTACTTAGTACTTATTTAGTACTAAACACTTACTTAGTGCTTATTATTATACTAGCACGTACGCCAAAAAATGAGCTCTGACTAACTGTCCCTTAGATTTAATAGCGTTCACGGTGGTTTTTGATCGATAAAGTATTATGCAATAACATCTATTCCCTAGCTATTATGTAACATGTTCCTTTGAAGTATATAATATATAGATACAAACTTTACATGTTTCATAATTCATGTTGGCATATACTCAATTCAGTCTTTGGTATGTACTGCCTTGTAGCTGTGCACAGCCCCTATGGCCCAACAGGCAGTGTCGCACGTTCGAACTAACAGACGGACATGAAAATCCGCTTGACCACAAACCAGTGACACATCAGGATATTGAATATGTAGAAACGTTATGACTGCCCGTTATGCTCACTTGTTCATCCTCTAAACTAGTTTTCTGCTTTGAAGTCGGAACCTTAGTAGGTCAGCAGTGAAGACAGCAATTATTAAATTTTAGCTACAGTCGTAAAGTTCAATTTGGGTCGATCGATCTGAAAAACAACGGTCATACATTGGCAGGCAATATATAGCATTTATAAGACAGCATCGAACTATGGCCAATACTTATTTGGGGGGTACGTGTTTCGCTCTAAATACTATTTTTCGATTCGCGAAGAACCAATTTCATCTACTCACGCATATTCATTAGTCTGCTCATGTTGTATGAGAAGCCCTTTATGTGGAATGTAATAAAACTAAAAACTAGTTAATACTAAATATAAATAATTATAAACAATATCCGTCAACTAGCAACCGCAAGGTGACGTGAACGCTGCTGGCGTACAATACATTAATCCACGGTTTAATTAATTATACAAACACAGTAATTTGCATGTAGATTTCTTCCACGCGTGATGGCTAAATGTACGAGTATCGTTGATTGCCCGATCCAGTGAGACAAACGTATATTGATCGGCTTGCATAATGTGACATCAGTGTAACTAATATGGAATTTTAGAGGCCGGTCTCGTCTGAGTTTGACAATTAACAGCCAACTAAACATAATTCTTGGTATATGACGCTAGTAATATGATAAATGATCATGTGAACTGATCAGGGTTCATTCAAAACCATTGAATGCAGTGTGTGAATGGGATGAAGGCTAGTATCATACGTTTGGAAAACTATTATGTAATATTTATACATGTACACATGCAGTCATTACCAGAAATATGCTTCGCTGCTGTGTTAATATCATGCAACCTCGTTTGTGAGGGCTACAATGCACTTGAAATTTAACTAATAATAATAATAATAATAATAATAATAATAATAATAATAATAATAATAATAATAATAATAATAATAATAATAATAATAATAATAATAATAATAATAATAATTTATTCGTATAAACTAATATACATGCGAATCGTAATTATAATACATCAGAAAAGAGAGCAACAATTTAATTAAAGTCAGACCCCGTGAAAATATCTACCCCAGCGGACTGCAGCAGCTAGCAGCGCCACCTGATTGCGTAACCCAAGTGGATCGATGATACTACCCACGTTTCATGCTACAGCATTCGCTCAAAAACACAATTAATGCTGCTCGATACACACACATTCAAACTGACCGCGCAAATTGAGTACTTAATGGCGATTATATTTTGCGATTCACAATCTTCCCACCTGTTTATCACCTACAGCCGCTGAGCAAAACAGGCGCAGGACACTGCACTGCACACTGCTCAGTATGACAGAGAAAGAAGGGTGACCGAAAGTGTGACAATTTCCGAGAATATCACTGAAGACTTCTGGAAGTTCTGACTGACCACTTAAGGAATATTCAAACAGCATAAAATGTCTTTATGGGTACGAAAAACGCGTCTATACTGGAAACCACACGGCCAACAGAAGCCGCGCTTTACAAAGCGGCAAGTCAACGGTCATTTGGTTACAGGGTCATGGAGCTTGGACGAGATGCTGGCCTCCGCCGCATAACGAAGCAGGACGAGTGGCGTTGTCTGGAATCATAACGCACTCTTGCATGCGTTATGAATTGACACGGTTTACGAAAGTTCCGGGAAAAACAAAGGCGTCAGAGCTTCTCGGATTCTACAACACGAATGAATTTATTTCAGTACAAGCGCGGTCGCGCGGTGACCACGCCTCTGTACAACATGCACAAAATAATGAGGGGGCGGGGCCAACAGCCCCCCTGACCTTTGCACATTCCACAACATAAAGCTACTTGATCGTTGACAAGTAATAATTATGACTGATAAGAGCCTGATCAGAGACCTTCATGCGGATCCAAACATCGAGAGAACGACTGGTGTAGGCCTACAGATTTCACGACTTTTGACACTTACTCAGAAATCGTGAGTGTCGGAATTCCTTGAAATGAACGGCGCGGGAGGAGGTCTTTGCTGATTTATCAGGGACCTTTATTGAGCTTTAATATTTGGAGACAATGTAGAGATTATTTCATTAAATGAAAACATCAAAGAAAATGGTCGACAACACAAAATTACGCGTATTCCTAATTATTCTTCATTGAAGGCCATACAGTTAAACCCCGTTAACTCGAAAACGGATAACTCGAAGACCACTCTCTTCGTCGTAGTGTTTTCAAAGTCCCGACAACTCCCCTATTGTTGTATAATACTTCCAGTTGGAAGAGAAGAGACGAAACTCCAAAGTTGTGCAATTTTAATCAGTGAGACTGAGTTCTCAGTTTAATTATAAACACAGGAAGTGAGCTAGTGCCGACTAAAACTCTCGACTTTATAACTGTTATTCACAATTCTCATCCTTTGATCTGCTAATTACCGGGGTAGTTATCTTGCGGTAATAGTTATGCCTACACAACGTAACCTCTGTAATCACAATGTGTGCTGGTCATACTCGTAGCTGAGAGAAAACTGCGATTTTCTCACCTTTTTGCTTTGCGAGGGTGTGATTTTTACCAAAGTATATGTGTTGTTCAGAGCTGTGTTTCAGTACATTTAGTTGTATGTATGATGTTGAATCTTATATCGTTGGATTCCCAAGAGAACGACCTATCCCACTATGTAAAATAATTAGCTATGCGTGCGTTCATATAGAAATTACGGGTACTAGTCAGTTCGCCCCAATGGTATTTGGCCCGAATGTCATTTAGCCCGGGTCATCTCGCCCAAGGTCATTTCGCCCGAGGTCATTTCGCC
>KB292771.1:434517-450250 GCA_000328365.1 Capitella teleta | reverse complement strand
TGAGGGCATAGCGAAATCACACCCTTAATGCCTGGCATGATTTTGTACATATTTGCATATTTTATTTGTTGTGCGTTGGTTTCTAAGCTCCGTGTGATCGGACGTGTCCGCCGTTTGCTCGAGCGGCGCTGTGGTCGCAGTGGCTTGTCGAGGCTTGGTGCCGATTGATTTTATCTGTGCCGGCGAGATCATTGGAGCATGGCCTCCTCCTACTTCACCGTGCGCGTCTCAAAGTGCACACGTGGCTACTCGCTTATCGGGGCGCAGATGCTGACACTACTCACGTCATTCTCACGCTGACGTCACGAGTAGGACGTACAGTTATTACGTCACATTCTCCCTCCTTCTCTTCCTCCTCCTCCAGTTCCTCCTCATCTTCTTCCTCTTCCTCCTCTTCCTCCTCCTCCTCCTCTTCTTACTCCTTTCTCCTCCTCATTTTTTTCCTCCTCATCCTTCTCCTCTTCCTCCTCCTCCTCTTCTTCCTCCTCCTCCTCTTCTTATTCCTCTATCTCCTCCTCATCTCCTTCCTCCTCTTCCACCTTCTCTTCCTCCTCCTCCTCCTCCTCCTCCTCCTCCTCTTCCTCCTCCTCCTCCTCTTCCTCCTCCTCTTCCTCCTCCTCTTCCTCTTCATCCTCCTCTTCCTCCTCCTCCTCCTCCTCATCTCCTTCCTCCTCTTCCGCCTTCTCTTCTTCCTCCTCTTCCTCCTCCTCTTCTTTCTCCTCTTCCTCCTCCTCCTTTTCTCCCGCCTCTTCCTCTTCCTCCTCCACTTCCTCCTCTTCCTCCTTCTCATCTTCCTCCTCTTCCTTCTCCTCCTCCTCGTTCTTCTCAGCCTCTTCCTCCTCATCTTCATCTTTCTCATCCTCCTTTTCCTCCTCCTCTTCCTTCTTCTCTACCTCCTCCTCATCCTCCTCTTTCTCCTTCTCTTCTTCCTTATCCTCTTTCTCCTCATCTTCTTCCTCCTCTTTCTCCTCCTCATCTTCCTTCTCTTCCTCCTCATTTTCTTCCTCCTCATTTTCTTCCTCCTCTCCTTTTTCTCCTCTCCTCCTCCTCATCTTCTTTCTCCTCTTCTTCCTCCTCTTCCTTTCATCCTCTTCCTCCTTTTCCTCCTTCCTCCTCTTTCTTCTCCTCCCTCTTCTTTTTCCTCCTCTTCCTCCTCTTCCTCCTCTTCTCCTTCTCCTCCTCTTCCTTCTCCTCCTTCTCCTCCTCCTCATTCTCTTCCTCCTACTCCTCTTGCACCCCCATCTGGCGCCCTGTCCACGTTGGCTCTTTAGCCGATGACGCCGCCGCCGCTGCGCACACTCGCTTGTACATCGCCTTCATGAATGGCTGTGCGTGCGTGCGTGTGCCTTTCCCAGAGACATATGTTACATGCACAAGAGCTATGCACGTGTGCGTGGCATAGCGGCCGCCTGCCTCCTCTCGCATCTCTTTTTCTCTCCGTTTCGAGTGCACGCAAGCAGCCAGAGATGCTGCTACATTGTCAGCTGGTGCTGGCTGCTGGCAAGTATTCGCTCGGACTGCTATCAAAATCCTCCTTCTCCACCCGGAGAACGCCATCGTCGAGACGCCTGTTTAGTGGATTACTGCAGAGGATGTTGTTTCGCCAGCTGCTCCATGCGGGCCAGTGGCGGCGGGGGAGGGGAGGGTGCACGTGGCGCCTAGCTGCTGCATTCGGCGCTGAATACGCTGCCGTTGTTCACTCTCCAATACTCCGCCATGTGTGACCGCCGGCCCTCCCACGACATATCGCCGATTGTACATGTGGCACCCACAACGGACGACCACCGCCGTCTTCGCTGGATTATCGCTCCGATCCGCCGCCCAGCAGCAGCAGCAGCAGCAATGGCCAGCGTTGGGTCGTCGCCTCCGGTGAGTACTGGCGTCGTTCTGGCACGCCGTTGCTTCCGTCGGCATTTCGCACACGCCTTCATCCTACTTGGGGTCAGCTGATCGAGTATTCGCCGCTGTTGCTTGTTCTCACGTCATCTTGGGCACGATTTAAAGAGATTGGTTGATAATGCGTTCTGTCTTTGCTTTTTGGTAACGCGTTGTAATTATGATCGTATGTTCATTATGGAAATATTAATATAGCGCGATAAAGAAGGCGTTATGTTTTCTTACGTCACAAATCGTTCCTCTAGTGACGTCATACTCTATTTGGTTGTATTTTGAATTCGTCCTTGATTTGTCGATATTGGAAATTTGACATTAATTCTTTGAGTGCAAACAGAATCGATCCCCCCCCCTCCCCCCACACCTCCCCCATTCAAATACATAAAGTATTGTGGATATTTCGCGATGCTATTTTTGCGCGGGAAAATCTCGACGCGGTTGCGCCAAAAGAATCGCGTCGGCCGTAGATCGAAATATCGTCGATATCTGTGACGTCACGGGCGTCCACATATTGCGGGAAGTGGGCGGGAGCTGTACACCAGGCGGTACAACTTGTTCATTCACTCGAATCGTCTGTCATATTATGTCACATATTCGCATCATTTCCGATTCAGTTGCTGGCTCTTTATTTAATAATTGGGCGATTTGATTAATTTGATTATTCTTTTGTGTGTGTGCATCTGATTCGCCGATTATGACCTTCGAACTATATGGAAAGCAAGTTCAGATATCGCTGAACGCAGATGCGACCAGCAGCTGCAACGTGATCAACTAAGGGCGGAACCTCCATCGTGACAATATCCAGGCTGGTTTACCATACTCTGTATGTGTACGTGTGTACTATAGTATGTGTACAGCTTTGGTGTATGTGGCCTTTTGGTCAACTGCGAGTGGTCAATGTGGCGGTCAGATGAGCAGCGTGCCTCATGCGTGTCGAGTGAGCAGTTGTCTGGCGGTGCATTCAGCCTCCCTCCGTGCTCAGTTGCGTGCAGAGGCAAGCCTCTTGGTCGCTCAGAGACACAAACAACCGGCTTCTATCTCCGCTGAACTTGTCGCAACAGAGTACACTGCTGGCTTACAACATGACCTCGTCGGATTAGCTCTCCGCTGCCAAAAAGACTCTGTTCGAACTCGGCTCTGACTTGTCGCTGACCACGTGACGGCTCTCTACCAACCAGCGACGAGTATTGGCGGCGCTGTTGCTAGGGCGGCCGTTGATGCCGATTAGTCGACAGGTATATTTCACCTGGCTTCTGGCGTCGAGGGCTATACACAGCCAGCACAGCAGCCGTGCTGCACGCGGCCGCAGACCTCACTGCTCATAGCATGCAGCGGGCAGCAGCAGCAGCAGCCAGCCCTGGCTGCCTCGCTCTTTCTGCGGGTATATTAACGTGGCATCGCTTGGCGTAGGGCCGCCTTCTGTTCGTTCGCCGCCAGTATGTCCGGCTGTTGTTGGATCTCAGGCTGCTTTCTCTGACCAACGAAAGGATCCTACGTTGTGCTGATCATGCCTTGGACACGGGATGACCAGGTGGGCGAGTGATCTTTGCTTCTTTTGGGTTTCATCATTATGCGCACCCTTCTCTTTGCATCGCGGCGGCGCCACTGATGATGCCTGTACACTGAGATGGCTGTTCGCCGATCGTTTCGCCATATTTTCGCTTCTACCTTCGCCGTGGCAGAGAGCGTTCATTTCGGAAGGGCATTCTGTGTGGTGGACGTGTATATTTCGGGGTGTTTGTACGCGCTCGTTTGTGCAATGGACGCATAGCGTACGGCGTTCAGCGGCCGTTTCAGGCCATCATGTATTATGCAGCAGCGTGCTCGAACAGAGTGCGCGGCTTGCTGCTTGCTCGGGGGTGGCTCCGCTGCGGGCAACAGCCGCTGTTCCCAAGGACGCTGTTCCCTCCTCATGGACGCATTTGCCTTTTCCGCTTGGGAAGCATCTTTGTGCTTGTACTGACGTTGTACAACCGCATACAAAGCCCATGCCACTGGCATACGGGGGCATTACAACGCGAGGGCGCTTCTTGGTTTACCCAGTTGCATGCGCGAATAGCTCATCAGCGGCCGCGATCGATTTCGCTTGGTACGCCTGCTGGCGAATCAATGTGCGCTATAGCGGCTGCTTCGGCGGCTGACTGTGTGCTCCTCACGGGGCGTGTGTGGACGGGTCCCGGGTAGCGACGCCAGGTATGGGCATCGCTGGGCCACGCCAGGACATGCACTGGCCATCGCTACATTTATTATGGGCGAAATGCGAGTGGGGGCCTTATGCATGCCCCCGCCCTACGCAAAGCCGGTTCTGAATTATCCCAGTTCCACCGATGAGGACGAATTATTTGACCCATATTATATTATTGTATGCGCGCTATGTAAGATCTCCAATATGAGGCGCAATACTGGCGAATCTGGCCCCAAGTGAACGTGCGCTTATCTCCGTGGGCCGTGTATTGTATTGTGTACAAGCTCTGTTTCTTCTTCAGCAGCAGCCAGGGCGAACAGTATTATGTGCTACTGCACGTGTTTCGCTCTATTCCTGGCATTGCACTTCGTTCCAAGGTCGGGCGCGGGATATCCAGCCCTCGACCTCCTCCTTCTTCGCCTCTCCTCCTCACCTTCTCTCCATCCATTCTCGTATCGATCTGCGTGCGTGGGCTTGTCCCGGTGGTACTAACCGTGCTATATCATAATAACAACAGTAATCGATACGCAATTCACGCGATTCATAGAACTCGGCATTTAGATTCGCTCCAATTTTAGACTTGACTGATCCGTTCTATTTTTCCTCCTTTTCGACGCCTCTCCTTTACGGCTCACACCGCTACGACAGTCCGTCCCGGTATTATCGAACCGAATTCTTTCTAAGGTGTGTACTACTCGAGTCGAGTGCAAAGTGGTGTCGTTGCACACGTGGGCTTAATACCTTTGGGCGAGCAACGATTGACAGCATAGCGGCGAAGATAACTGTTAAAATGATGAGCCCAAACACGCCTGCTTCATCAGGCGCCCCCACCCCGTGTGTGCGCTGCTGTCGCTGGTCCTTATACGCTCATATATATATACACACACGCCCCCTGATCATTTCTGTCAGTGCGCGTCCCCGCCCGCGTCATCTTATAAACTTCGATCATCGCTGGATATCGAATCAAAACTTCCTGTGATTTCTCTCCGACACGCAGTTTGATTTGAGCAGTCGGTCGCCATAGCAACTGCGCTGTGGCGGCTGATATTCGGAGTTATTTCATTCACACGCCCACTTTTGCGGGTTCTGTTTGCATTATGGTTGGTGTGCTATTTTTACTCTTCTATTCCAATCTATTTTACGTGTGTGTTTTTCTTGCTTTCAGTGTCCAGACTGCACTGCGAGAGCGAGTCGTTCAAGATGGACCTCATCCTGGACGTCAATACTCAGCTGTATCCAGTCGATTTGGGTGCGTTATTGTTTTTAATTATGTTTTGATTTCGTGTCGCGTGTGATTTTTAATTGAGCGGCGACTTGTCGGTCACATGAGTGCATAATGATAGGAGCGACCTATGGCGCTGTGTTCGTTTTCAATCGTTAATTGATGACATCATCATCATCAGCTTCCTCTTCCGGTGTGCTTTTTGTGAATATTTCTGCTTGAAAGCATATTTCCAACGTAACCGCAACTGCGAAATTCCGAGTGGGTCACATGAATGAAGTTTGACCCTCGGTTTGAGTTGAATCTGAGGTCAAACGGAGACATTCCTGCTGAGGGCATATTGATGTTGCATGTACTTGCTATTAATAGCTGTGGTATTAATAGTGCTATGATTTATCGCAGGTGACAAATTCCGCATGGTGATCGCTACCAGCCTGAGGGAGGACGGCGCTCCCGATGATGGAGAATACGACCCAGAGGAATCGGTGTCGTCCCGAGCGACCAGCTTCGAGTACGTCATGTATGGCAAGGTGTACCGCTTCGAGGGCGACGAGAGCGGACAGGAACCCGGATCTAGATTGTAAGTGTCCCTCGCGACCTGGTGATATAATCGCTGTGTGCTTATTACGCAACACCTCTGCACGTGATCCGCCTGGATCTGTCGTGAGACTGCTGGTCGCTACGGGATCCCATGGTCGTCACCATGGCATCCCGTAGCGTTCACGTCTCGTCGTATGTGTGCTCGGTTGCCTAGCGACCAAACAGTGCACGCTCAGACCCATGCATGGTGTTGGCTCCGATAGGCAGCGGCGGTGGCGGAGGAGGAGGCATCGATTCAGCGCTGACTCGGAAGGAGAAGCGTCGAGCGCAGGCAAGAGATCACTGCGGTGCTCACATGTAGCCACTGTGAACACAGCTGGTGGTATCTCTTTTCTTCGCTCTGACCTGCAACATGTTCCGATGAGCTCTCTACGTCACTGGTGCCGTATCAGCCAATGCATTCTACATGTCCTAGCTGCTTCTACACTGCGTCGATCTTCTGTAAATGCATTATCTGGTATGTAACTCAGTGACGCCTCGCCTCACCACGATCCGGTTGATGCATGCCGTGTGCGTTATGATTCCGCTGATCACTGGGTCAGTGGCAGGGTGTGACATTTGCAATGCGTTATGATTATCATCTGTAAATGCATATTCTGGCACTAATCTGGTCGACCTCTCACTACCTCTGCTTCGACTTTGGATCACTGTTTTTTAAGACCTGTCTGCGCAGGTTGTTAACTTGGCTCAGAGCCAAATGGTTTCAAGTCGGGACTTATAGCGCTCACAATCTCTCACTGTTTTACGGCTGGCATTGTTTTGGATGGTTTTTTGTTTTTTGTTTATTTTTGCTGCATCAAAATTTTTTCTGCACTGGGTGGTTGTGTGCTTTTTGGCTTTTTTTGGCATTTAATTACTTAATTACTTAAGGGTTATCATCAACCATGCTGACCACACACTGTTGCTAGGCGATCATTACCACCAGCAGCCACTGCTTGTGTTTCGCTGGCAGTGTGGTTAGCTGGTTGTGAATTAATAGATACAACAACCACTAGCTCTACTGCCTGGGAAATACAAAATTATGTCAGCCTCTCTGGTTCTCTCGATTTGCTAAGAAAGTGAGTATTTTGTGGAAAAAAAACAAAACAAAAAAAACATTTTGGCACTATTTTCATATTTTTGCTCTCACAAAAAAAAAACAGCCTTTCTTTTTATTTTGCTGCACAATAATTTTATGATTTCACACTTTTCTTGTACAGAAATTCAATTTTTGTTCTGCCACAAAATCTGACATTTTTCTTACAAATTGAGAGAACTGAGATTGGTTTTCCCTCTATTTTAAACCCCTTAAAAAAAATTAAATTTCATTCTCTATCCAATATCGTGTGCAATTATATGACTGAATTCATAATCATTTTGCCTACAGGACAGTTTTTATCTCGTTCGGTGGACTCCTGATGTGGATCCAGGGAGATCCGTCCACGCTCTCTGCTGCCCAAATGGGGCTCCCGCTTTACCTCCTCATGAAAAAAATTGCTTTCTGATTATTGATGTTTAATATTCGCGATAACCCTCCCCCCCACCCCCTCAACATGTCTCCTATAATCCTGCATATGACTAATGGTTTTTCTTTGTGTGTTTCTTTAACAGAGCAGCGTACGTTTCCTACGGGGGCCTCCTCATGCGTCTTCAGGGCGACGCGAATAATTTGCACGGCTTTGAAGTGGACTCTCACGTCTATCTCTTTATGAAGAAACTTGCTTTCTAAACAGACATTTTATCCTTTGAAACTCTTTGGCTTTTCTTTTTTTTTCTACTAAATTTCCTGGATTTTCTTCTACAAAAAGCTGCCTTCCCTGTGTGCGCATTTAACCAAATAAAAACTTATATTTTTATATGTGGAATTTTGTGTTATCTTTTGATTGATGAGTTGAGATTATCATTACATGTACATACGTGGCGGTGAACTCGGTTATTCTCCGGTCAAGTGTAGTTCGTTAACCTTTGTAATGAGACGTCAGATTGTAGGAGTGCTCATCTGGATATCTGTATAGATCAACGTCAGGATACACCCTCACAATTCAAACACTCGCAATTGGACTCCTGCTTCTCTTGGAATTTGTAACCATGGCAACTGACCTACAAGTGGTTGACCTCGGTTGGTATTCACCAAGATACTCGGGCTTGAGACTCAAAAGTTAACAATCTTTGTGCATATTGCCCCAGGATTAAAATAATACATTCACAGTGTAGGAGGAACTCAATTGATGCGAAGTACATGTAATAATTATTGTGAAAGAATGAATGCATTGATCATCAGAGCAAAAAAATGATGAATGAATGAATTCAGATCAATTCCGAAATGATTTCTCAGCTAAATTTGAATTAATATATATATATATGACTTTCTTGTTGAGCTAGAATTGTTCAAAACGAGAACAGTGTGAGATTTCTGTTATCAAAACTGCTGTAAGAACTGCTCACTCGCGGTTTCCATGACAACAGGATTCTTGACATGGCATGACATCACAATATAACAACGCATGAAGTCGAACATGAGATGAAACTGATGAGAACGTAAAGCTCTGAAATTCGATTCCAAGAATTAGACCACAGACTAAGTGGGCGTAATGCAATGTCTATTCACTGAATGTCTTTGATCATTAGCAGAATTCTTTGACGAATTCTTCCAAAAAATTCCACTCGCCTCATCTAGATGTCATTCTCATTTAAAGCCTGCTACGAGAACCATGTAATTTGTATAAAAAAATTACCGGCTGGAATTACTAATTATTATTAATTAATTATCTCCCAGATAATGTAGCAACGTCTCCTACAAGGAATTGTTTCACAAACCAATTGGATCGGCACTATATAACCCTCAAACACCACCATGCATGCATGAGCCATGTAAGTATAAAAGAGAGGAGAGATTTGATCAAAGAGGACTCAATCCTGTTATCAACACCTAAGATAAAGGCTGAATCAAAAGACTTTATGTACCTTCTGTCCTTCACTACCATTTCAAAACAAGTGGAGGTCCTCTTTTACGAGAAATTAGCATAAAATGAGAATATTACCACTTCACCAAAGAACATTTCTTCACACAAGGATAAACGAAGAAACCATTCTATTGAAATACATTTAATTGCAGCAAAAAGATTATTTTCACAAGCAGAGAGGGAGAGATTAAGAAGCAGCACAAAGATATCACTCAGCATAATGTATAATACCGTACAGCACTGAGCGTGCAGCCACGGAAACGACCACCTACCAACAAGCAACGAAATCTAATTCTTAAGAATTCCCGATTAAATTCTAGTGAAACATTTAGAGGCAAAAAACAGGCACACATAGAAAAAAAAAAAGTATCCTTCATTAGCAAGTGCACATTCATGGCTTTGAAAACATTTATATATATATATATATATATATATATATATATATATATATATATATTTAAAAAAAAACCAAAGTTTTGTGTACAAGATTGGTTGAGGAGTGTTTGGTCCGATGAGATTCATAAAATGAGACTAGCATTAGAAGCATGGTAATTATATGAAATTTTTTTGACTTCTTTTTTAAAGTATTTAATTGACAATATTAGCAATAGGTGTGGATACAAGCAATAGGTGGGGAAATATTGATTAAATTATTTAAGGAAGATAATTAATATTTTAAATTACAAGCATGGTAAGTTATTTTCAAGTAGAATGATAAATGCAAGAAAAAAAAAAGAAAAAAAAATTGAAGAGAAAGTCAGAAAACGTGTTAAGAAAAATAAATAAAAATAATTATAATCAGCAGGGGTTCTATTGTAACATGAAAGAACAAAAATTAATATTTTTATGTACATACAAAAATACACATACATAAGAAATTTATAATATATGTGGACTATTTAATATATAATACTGCTTTGAATAAAAAACAAAATAAACAAAATGAAAGCAAGATATTTGTTTGAAAACTAGCTCACTTTTACATGTAAAAATTGTTCATTTTTCATACAAGTGATGAGTATTTTATAAAAAAAATAAAACAACACTGGAATGCACATAGAAACAAAATATAAATGCCTTTTTTCTCCATCAAATAAAAATATTTAAATTAAAATAAAACCAAATAAATATTATTTCAATCTTAGAAACACTGCACTACTTCTTTTCATCATCTAAAGAATTTGTTGAAGTGATTTAAGTGATGACCTCCGGGTCACAGGTCACTGGCTCATCAGCTACAAGGTCAAGGTCTTTCTCCTATGAAGAGATCAATAAAATATTCTTAATGATTTGGGGCAAAGATCTGTGATGAAAAACAACAATTTGAGTACATTTATATATACCAGTTGTCATTAATAATACCATGCATTATTGCATGGCATTATTTCATAGGCTATCATAGCATTACCAGATCAAGTGAACAGAAAAAAACCTAAGGAAAAAAGAAAAAAAAACACTCACGCTTTGAGAAGCAGTCCCAATGCTAGCACTAGAAGGAGAAAAGATGAAAAAATAAAAATAAAAATATAAAACTCAATATATCTAAATGATAAATTAAAAAATAATGCAATTAGCTGAAATCATACAAAACTTCTGAACTGAGTTGCAGGCGTAGGCATAGCACAACTAGAGATGCTCTGCTGAATGGGTCACTGACCTTGGTTTCAGTTAATGGGGACATTTCGTTCGCTTCTTCTTCCAGGATTTCTTCCTTCAGCGCCTCCTTGTCTTCCTCCTCTTCAGCGTGTTGAGGGGGAGGGGGCCCCTGTTCCCTGTGGCACAAACAAAAATCCATTAAACTAAATAATTAATTTCTTAGATTGTGAGAAACAGCAAAAGCTGGAATAATTTCAAATTTCTAATAAGCGGCAAAGAGATTTCAACAAACAAAGGCTAAGCAAATATCAAACCATTGTGATATACATAAAAATATAATTAGTTTCAAAAGTGATGTAGCCATAATTCTCAAAAACTGATTGCCAGAGCTGAAATGCAGGAGAGCAATAAAGTCATTTTACAGCAAGTTTTCAGCCATGCACAGCTCAATTACATAATTTACATGCATTACTATTGAAATATTTGAATGAAATGAATTTCTGTCGCAGCAGAAGCCATGCAGATGATATTGTTCACACAGAAAGATCAGTCTTACAGATCTTCAATCAAGAATGGAGCTTCAGGTTTCTTGTCACTGAAAAGCAAACAATTATAACTTAAAACCTTGTTTCTTTAAAAAGTTAGTTCTATCAAGACCTCATTATACAATGTTTATCATTTCACAACATTGTAAGGGATTCTATTAAATTATAGTAGATTTTAATGAAGTCATACATGCACATGTGATATTAATTGATCACGATGATTGCATAATCATGCATGGAAGTACATACATGTGTAATAAATGCATCAATTCTGGCCATATAGTATCTCAGGTTTTCAGTAACCCACTCATTTGGTTTGCATGCCCTGCACTACAGATTCTTAGTATGATTGAGAAGAAAATGGCCAAGGGTATATTAACACTGTACAATAGAATAAACATGCAAGTAATTCAATTGTATCTACAAAATAGCAAGCATAAAGACCATAATTGTTGAGGATACAATCTACACACGTGCAAGGCGGGTAGGGTAAAAGCACACCCACGTTGTTCTTTTGAAATGACGAAGAATTAAATTAATTTGGGGGTAGACTGGTACTAGTATTAATTACACAGGGAAGAGATCATTGATAATTAAATTTAAGCAAGGTAAACAAAAGAGGAAGTGGGCCGCGGTGCAGAAACCTCAGAACGCTATTTATAAACAAAGGAAGAGCAGATAATTCTACGCGCACAACTTTCGTTCACAAATCAATCATTCACAGATATTATAACACAAACAAAACACGGAAATGAAGTGGGAAATCATCAAATTCGCGAAAGTGAGAGTGAAAGTTCTGTTAAAGTGAAACCAACAAAATCAAAAACGAAACTATTTTTGATAATGAAACCGAAACTTACAGAAGTGAAACTGAAAGCATGGACAACAGCAGCGGTGAGACACGCACACACATACAATATTGAAAAAGAAGCCTCAAAGATAAGAACCGAAAGAAGAGGGGAAGATTTCTGCTTCATTCGTTTTATGAATATAATAGTTATAAAAAAGCAGCACACATACAGAGGGTCACAAACACGAGAGATCGAAATCACTTCTATCAGACAACTTGCACTCTGCACTCTGCTATACAGCTGCATGATAGACCTTCTTCCCATGCTGCCTCTACAGGTTCTTATGTTTGAGGCGACTATCACTCCCACTTGCCTCAGTTCACGCTCAAGTTCTTTCACAACGTCCTTCCACCGGGGGTCATCGTTCTGACTGAGACGCGCGCTCTTGCGAGACGACGCTCTGGTTCTGCGTGCAGAAGCAGCAGAAATCAGTTAGTCATCATTTATACGCATCATGTGTTTCATCAATCTACTACAGTACGGGTGTAAGGGATGGAGTGCGTGAGACTAAAACACCCGCAATCAAAAGCATGCGATTGGGTGAACTACAGCAGGAAACGTGCTCATTATGACATTTTGAGAGAGGGTTCTACAGAAACACGTACAGAACTACAGACCCAGTGGGCCACCAGGAGCCTCACAACATAACACGATTAATTCCTTACTCATCTTCATCCAGGACTGGTGGGGGTGTTGGTGGCGTGTCCTGTAGCGCCTCTTCGCTCTGCGCTATCACTTCCTGTTCCTCCGCTGCCTTTGCTTCCTCCATGTCATGTGACCCCATGATGCGCTCGCTTTGGGAATAAAAACCCCGCCACCAGTCACAAAAAAGTTATGTACATGTCACTTCTCAATTTTAAAAAGTGTCAAATAAAAGTGAAGTTATCTTCTTTCTTGTAGAACATTAAACAATTATAAACCAATAATTTTTATTTTCAAACTGAAAAATAGATTAACTTTGAGACGAGAGGCGTTATACCTTTCACCAGCCTCCATGACCTTCTCTTTGGCGGCCGTTCCTTTACGCAAACACACCCGCGTCCACACGCACATCGTGACGCCACACTTGTTCATGAAACAGCAGGAAACGTCCACGATTACGAGGAAAATGAGGAAGACGATGATGACGATGAACATGACCCATCCGGTGGCCATTCGACCGGAGCGCACGGCTCCTGAACCAGACCCTGGGGGCAGACGAGGTCACGATCAACACGACTTCAGGGGTCGACATTCTTTGGAATTTATAGTTATAGTACTCACTTGAGAATGGTCTAATATTTCCAGTATGATTCATTATGATCAGTTATTATTAATTACATGTTTTATACATTGTATTAATTATTATTATTCATTATTATTTACATGTATGTTTTCCCCATTTACATTTTTTCCCCCCAACTCTGGAGAAGTAAACTAGAGAAATTTTAGATGAATTCAGAATAGGTACAATCATAATTATAGATTACCACAGAAACAAAATCGTCAAGAATATGCAAATAATTACTTTTGGATTATGAATTCTAAGTTAACAATTCACTTCAAATATATATAAGAAAGAGAAGAAAAACCATAACTCCAGAAGAAGATGAAATTCAGCGAGAAACCACTCAGGATTATAAAATGAGTAATTTCTAAATGAAGATACTACCTCCAGAAGAAGTGTCAGATGCAGGCCCTAGAAGAATTATTGAAACAAGACGTTAAAAGACAACATCCAAGAGAAGCCCTGATCTCTCGTGAACGAGTGAAACGCCACGAAAAAAAATAATATAAAACGGGAAATACATTTCAAATGTTTTTTTATTGATTTCCTTAAAATTGGTTTTTCCACGAAAAAACCACACGAGGAAGAAGAGATACAGCAGCTACAATCGCATAACACTCACGCACACACACTAAACGACTAATTAATATGCTAATTAAAAACCCACACACAAAAGAGAGGGCTTTATTCCGACAACAGCACAGTTTGTTTTTTCATGTGTAAAAAAAAAAAAGTGATTTCTTTTTTCATTTTCATTTTTCATTATTAAAGCCTGATACATTAAGAAATTTAATTCCACACATCGACTTAATGCAATCTCAAATACCATTTACGTTCAGATCTTTTTCAGAGTTTTAAAAGTTTAATGACATCACATTATAGTTCCATAATTCAGAATCAAAGGACATGGAAGTCAATATTTAATAATGGACAAAAATCTGCAAGTTTAGACATCGAGAAATGAAGAGAGAAAAAAACCCTGATGGATTGAAAGAATCGAGTTAATTATTCGTAGACAGATCATGAATAATGCATCAATGAGTACATTAAAATCTTCAAGAGCCCTAAATTCAGATAAATAGCATTCAACATAAGAATTATCCATAAGATGATTGAAGACTGGTCGTGAACTTTAGAAATTGTATAAATATCTTTCATTAATTACATCTGTGTATACATAAATAACACTATTCAGAATTTAATATTAAAAAAACCTGTCTTTTTGATTGTGCAGAATAATTGATTGAACTCAATTGGACAGAAAAAAAGAAGTGTGGATCTTCAAAGACCTGAAATCGACAGCTTGACCTAGTTACAATGACCTCCTGACCTACTTAGAAGCACACAGGACTATGGCAGACATAAATGGAATGTCCTGGCGAAAGACTCGCCCAATGACGACACTGAAAAAAACGCTTTTTTTTTTCTCCCTCTTTAAAATTTCAGTCAAAGTAGGGCTAAAGGTATAGCTCCTCATTAACCTGATTACGTGACACTGCTATAAAGATAAGAATAATAATGAAAATGTACAATCTTTCGTTCTGAGGAGAGAGCTACAGTTAGTACAGACAGGGTGACTAGAAACTTAGCTCTCCCTCGGTATACTCATTTGGTCTTCATAAAGTATGCAGTAAATCTACTCATGGCTAAACCCTCTTGTTGTGATAAGATAAGGGGTGATAAGATAAGATAAGGGGAAAAAAAAAACACAAGAAATATTCAATTTCTTAAAAAGTTTGTTTAAAAAACAAAGCGTAAAATTTGCGTATAAAAAACAAGGTGCCAACAACAACAAAAAAAAAGAAGTTATACACTGTATAAAATAAAGAGGCCTTAAAAGTCGTACTATGCGTCAAAAGGGAGACATTATGTACAAATTATATTTACAAACATGTACAAAATATACAAACAATAAGATTGTCCTCGTTTTAAAAAGAAAGAAAAAAATTATAGTTCAAAAATATTGAAAGTACCCGATGAGTGGAATATTTATAAATAGGGCATGAAAAAAAAATTAAAAAATCAATCATTATTTAACGTAGCCACGAGGAATGGATATTTTATAATGCCACTATGATGAGAAGAGGAGGCAGCTGGTGGAGGAAAAGAGGAAGAGGAGGAGGAGGAGGGAGGAGGGGGACTGACGAACACATCCTCCTCGAACTGCGTCTGAATCTGAATTGGAGGAAAAAAAGAAAAAAAAAATTCACAGAAGAACGAAAAATAATGGTTATATCAAGATAATTAGCTAAGATGCCATGAAATGTAGTATTAATAATTACTTAACAATGGGACTAATAATTTCATTTATTAAAAAGCCATGACTCATATGAAAGGAAAAAATTTACCTTTTTTTCCAAAAGAATAATATGAAAATGAGTGCGTGTCTTTTTGTTTGAAAATTTGTTTAATTAACTAATATTAATTGATTAGGTAATTAATTAAGGAAGCTGGAATTAATTAAATGCAAATATATATTTTTGGGCATCATAGCTAATTTTGAAACATAAAAAATAAAAAAATAAAAAAAATAAAAGCAAAAACAGAAAACTGGAGAGAGAAAAAAATCATAACCCCAAAAAAATCTCATACGTTGGCTAAAAATAAATTGGAAGAATGTTAAAAAGACAAG
>KB292771.1:416006-434467 GCA_000328365.1 Capitella teleta | reverse complement strand
CACGTTGTTCTTGGCCCTGACCTCCACCTCGTAGGTGCTGTCCGGCATCAGGCCTTCCAGCTTGTAGTAGAGCATCGGTGCAATGGGGTCATCCTCTACCAGGCGTCTGGTCCAATCTTCCTCAGGCTTCACGATTGAATTTTGACCACCGGTTGAAATTTGTTGCGCCTGATAAGAGAAGAAGAATTACCAACTGAGTGCCGCAGTGTTAGTGAGAATCTGGAGCGAGAGGCTTCACAATGGTTATGAAGACTTTCAACGTTAAAATTAAAACTTTTGACAAATGACATGAGCAGAAATTGAATTCAGACAAATACCTAACACAAAGCTCTTGATAACGCATAACCGTGAGAAGTTGAGAGTAACAAAGAAAAAAAAAAAAAAAGACTTAATCAATTATGCTTATCAATCATAGCCACAACATAAAATGCTACATGCTATCGTATGTGCAATCCAACAGCGTTCAATCAACTGAGTGTGCCTTCATGAATACCCAGCCATGGTGCCATGAATACCCCAAAAACGCCCCAGAGAGAGAGAGAGAGAAAATCGTACCATGATTGAAATATCAGCCAAGATGAGCATCCACGGTTAGCACAGAAAGAAGGAGGAGGAGAGAGGGCATGCAGAGACAGTGTTAGTGCTGCTACAGTCACAACCTATCAGAACTCACGCGTCGGAACTTGATCTCGTACTGGATGATGAGCAGGCCCCCGGTGCGGGGACGCTCCCACTTGACCTGGAAGTCATACGGGTATAGGCCGTTGGGGTCAGAGATGATCACGATGGGGTATGGCACGCCTGTTGAAATAGGTCAAGGTCAGGGTTCAAGGAAAGGTCGTGACCTACGGATATCCTCGGTGGTGTGGGAGAACTGGATGGGATTTCCAATGCCGACTTCGTTTTGAGCGTGAACGGTGAAGACGTAAGTGGTACTGGCACGCAGGTTCTCTAAGATGATTGGCTGGCCTGAAATAGGTCAAAGGTTAAAGTGGGTAGGTCACTGGAGTGGACAATACACAAGGCTATTGTTTGCTTCGTCTTGAAAAGTTTCACGTGAGACAAGTGAAAGCAAAAACATGAAGTGAAAGAATTCTGTTTCACAGTGACGATCAGGTCAGTAGCAGTGATTGCATGCAATCTACCGTTCAGTGCTTTGAAAAATCTAGAGCACATTTTGCAAACACAAAATGCACTTCGTGACCCCCTAAGAGAGCTTATGACTGGCTTAAGCCACAGCGCCCATCACTTTAGCATTTAAATGAAAACATCCCAAGAAAAAGCATTAAACATTAAAAGCACTTTTTTTTTTAAATGGAGAGAAAAATCAAAAAGTTGAAAACTTAAAAAACATAACTTCTAAAACTTTTTGAAGGAGGAAATGAGTCCACAAAAAGTTAAAAATGTCACGACACAAAAATGAAACACGTTACTGGGGGTACCAACACACAGTTCACAAGTACTAAGAGGTTTTTTTACCATCTGTATTTGTTGTACATTTTCAACGAGATGAGGGGAAAAAAAAAATATATATATATATACATGTATATAGAAATGTAAAAATCAAAAAAGGTTATTTCATCAGGAGATATCATCAAAATCATTTCTTTTTGATCGAAAAAACTGAAACGGGTTATTAAAATTTATCCCATCACCAAATCAAGATTAATCAGAGATTGTCAATGAAAGCTACCGAGATATTCAAAAATCACTTTAGCCATATCTGGCAAACGGTATTGATTTCTGCATAAAACTCAAAACAATTTCAGAACAAGAATTATATAGAAGTGCTGGAATGAATGTTGCTCACACACCTATCTTGAAATCAGTGATCGTGGAGTCAAACTGAATACGATAGCCGTAAATCTCAACGCCTCCGTTGTTCTCTGGGGGTTCGATGGCCAGCTCAAGGGTCGTCGGACTGGACAGCTTGACCGTCACTTCCTTCGGGGCATCGGGAGCGTCTGGGATAAAAAAAGTGAGAGTTGGGGGGGGGGGGGGGACAGAGGTGCTGGCAGAGGACTCACGGGCTCTCACAAGACCCATCTTCTGCTGTCCTTGGCCAAGTTGGTTGGTTGCTAAGCAAGTGTACTCGCCAAAGATCCAATCCTGATCTATCTCCCGCACCAGAATCTGCGCAAAATGAAATCAGTATTAAACACAAGTGCGCTGACAGGAGAATTTAAGAAATCTATAAATAACAGCAGAGTTCACTGACCTGCAGGTTACTGCTCTTGTACATCTGGTAAACGTGATAGGTCCCGTTGTCACGGATCTCGTGCTCATCCTCATAACGATACCAGCGGATGACTGGCTCCGGTTCTGCTCTCACCACGCACGAGATGTTGCGCATCTTCCCCGGCCAACTGTAGACGTCTTCCTGCTGCTGATCAAAGAAGGGCTTATCTGCAACAGAGATACATGAGCCATTGAGCAGAGAAGCAACACGCTCACATTGCACTGTGATGGTTCCGTTCAGGGCGGCCTCTCCCGCGTCATTAACTGCTTTGCACGTGTAATTGGAAGAATCGTCTGGGTTCGTGTTGCTGATGGTGAGGCGAGACACTGAACCGTCAGATCGCACGGTAATCCTTCCTCCTTCCTGCGAATAAATTATCTTTAGATTTGGACGCTAGGGTGAACAGCCTCTCACGTTTTCCCCTTCCTGGTACTCCTCGCTGTTGCCGACTTTTTGGAATGAGATCTTTGCGATGGGTTCTCCCTCTGTGTGGCACTCCAGCGTGGCCCCTGCCCCTTCCTGGGTCGTGACGTTCAGGTAGCGCAGGATGTGCGGCTTAACTGCGGAGACATTCGGTTAAGACGTTCAGCTGAAGCTGATCCCTCACTTACTTAGCACGTGCAGGTGGCCGGTCGAGTCCGCTTGACCAACGTCATTGTAAGCAACGCATTTGTAATCGCCCTGGTGTTCGCGCTTCAGAGGTTTGAAATCAATGACGCCCTTGTCACGGTCAACCGTCACGTGGTCTGAATCAGTCACCGGGTTGTCGTTACCATCCTGCGATCAAAGTCAGGTTGACCGAGCAATGAGACGCCGTTTGAAACACGCACCTTGTAGAAGTCGTATTTGGGAGCAGGCAGACCGCTTGCCTCACACGTCAAACTCACTTCCTGGTTCTCAATGCCGCTCGCTTGCCCCGGCCCCTGGATCATCTTGGGAGGAACTGAAATCAAACATTGAACGCTGAGCGACAGAGCGATGAGGTGAACGTACTGTGCACAAAGATGTCAATGTCCCGCTTGTCAAAGCGGCCGTCATTGGGCACCTCAGCCCGACACGTGTAGCGGCCATCGTCCTCAAGGGTGATGTTAGTCACGTGGAGGCCGTACGCGTCCTGGATGTAGCGCCCCCCGGTGGTGATCGTCTGGCCCCTGTAGCGCCAGGACACCTGAGGAATCGGCTGACCACTAACACGGCACTCGATCAGGGCGTCTGTGTAGATGGCAGGGTGCTGGGGGCTGGGGGCGTGATCAAACGTGATGTCCTCTGCAAGGTGAACGCGACAATGGTGCCATGCACAGAGATGAAAACGTACTGTAGATGAGCAGAGTGACGTGACGTTCGATGCGTGAACCAGACACGGTTCCCTGGCAGGTGAACCTTCCTGCGTCCTTGTTCTCGATCTGAGTGATGTACAGCTTCAGCGTTTGAGGCCCGTCTTGCTCTATGTACGTCCTGCAGAGAAGAAGAAAAAAAATGCGTGCAAAGAAAATCAACAAGGAGGCACAACACAACGAGAAAAGCTACATCGTTTCGCTCTTATGAAACTTACGCTAAGCGTTAATGCACAACATTAGTTTACATTACAGCAAAGTTCAATATTCTTAATTACAGCATTAGTTTCTTCAGGACGGACATATTGAACTTTCGTAGCACAATTTTCACAATTTAAAATACATGAACAAAAAAAGCCCAGTTGAGGTAATGCACAACATTCATAGCTACGCTCTTGGGTGGGGTTAAATTATAATGGCTTTTAACAAATCTTGCATAAAATATTAAAATTATTAAATGTGGATAAAAATCAAATAACATACAAAAAACACAACCTCTCAGTGCACAAAATACTCTGGGAAAAAAAAAAAAAGAGCATTCCAAAACAAAAATAATTAAACCTTTTTTAAGGAGAATTTCAATTTTAATTTCCGTGAGAAACAAAAAATCGTGCACGAAAAGCAAGACTGTTAAGATTACTGATTTATTCAACTCCAGAAAATTTGTTTCGTCCGTACAAAATGCACAATTTTTTTTTCTCGTAATATCACGAAGTAAAACAGTGCTTGGTCTGGAAAACGAAACAATATCGTCAAAACTTTCGGGGGGAAAGGAAAACAGTCACAAAAATAACTGTAAACGTCACTTGGCAGAGAAAGAACAAGAAACACTAGACCAACAATACTGCACTTACCCACTGCGAAGGAGGAGGAGGAGGAGGAATGAGGAGGAATAAGGAGGAGAAGGTGGAGGAGGAGGATCATAATGATGGGGAGAAATGACATTTGTGAAAAAATTCGAAAAATGTTAAAAGTCTACAAATTTCTGCCTTTTTTTCATCATTTATTTGCGAGAAAAGTTGAGAGCTGAAGTAAGCAGTCGCACGAGAAAGAGAGAGAAGCATGGAACGGCAAAAGAAAATCAACGCAAAAGGGGGGGCCCCCTCAAGGATCCAAAAAATACTAGTACTCATTGGAAATACTTGAAAACGAAAAAAAGACTCCCCCCTCCCCCTCAAACATGTCAATGAAAACGATACACACAGAATGAGTAAAGTAATAAATTAATCGGGAATCTGTATTACATGTATTAAGGTTGATATCAACTCCGGACATGGAATTAAAAATGAAACAAAGAAAATGAAACTGAAAACCATAATAAATAGTGATGTGACAAAAGTGCTAAAAATCTGTAATTAATGCAAAGAGTGTGGAATTCTGATAAGCAAGCATTTGTGATGAAGAAGAAGAGAGAATAACGAGAGCAAGAATAGGTCACTGACCTGCCAGTGGTACTGGTGATCTCAATGCCTTCTTTGTCGATCCATTTCAGACTGGGGTCAATGTCCGGACTGAGGCCGTTAACGGAACAGGAGAACACATAGGAGGAGTCAAGGGGGCGCGTGTGAGAGTCTCCCAGGGGAGTGATGACCAGCTCCGCATCTCCACGGCCCTGTTGCGCCGTTACTGAAACAAGCAAACAGAAAAGAAAAATATTATTAAAACAAATCCCTTAAATTCAGTCAAATCAATGTTCTCCTTCAGTCACTAAGGATGCACATTCTGATGGCGTTAATTTATGCTGCCAATGCTAATTACAACGGCAATTCCAAGAGAGAAATAAATTGCTTAAATGTTAAAGCATTCAAAGGCCATACAATTTCATGGTTCCTCCCACATTCCTATTTCATTACATCTCGCAGTCGGCGGTTTCCCTTCTTACTCCCAAGGGGATCTTCATCCTGTTTAATGTTTACAGCAATATACCATACACAGTAGCAAACAGAAGAAAACCCGAAATCAAAGCTGCTACTGAAAGGGCAGCAACAGACATAGAGCAGCGTCTATGAGATGTCCAACTGAAGCAATAATCAAATCAATGACACAATTTCGCCCGTGATTAATGCATAAGCATCACAATGGCCGATCTCACTGTGCATCAATGCGGCCTTGCAGAAGGTGCCTCCAAGTGCCACTGCTGCATAATAACAACGGCTGCAATGGCGCAGCTGCATAACATCAAACAACCGCAGCTGCAGCCGTATATAGCAACCGTGGCATGTGTACGATGCTACTTAATTTGACGAGGATTCTTCGTAAATGCGTAATAAGCGATAAAATATAATTTACAGTTCAGAGTTATTAATATCCGTTAATTGCGTGGGTGTTGCCATTTCTGTCAGCACAAACTCACAGTGCAATTGCTGTCAGTTATTCACAGAGCAAACATCATTATACATCTCAATGCTCAATAATTATTATGAAGTTGCAACAATAACAAGTGCATGCTTGTTCAACTCAATTGGTTATGCAAATGAGCTGTCCTCAGAGCAGCCTCTGGAGGAGAAAAGAACGTCTCTTTCAAGATAAGACAAGAGTTGATGGTAAAGAGAAAACATCTGCTGTCATTCAGAGCGACAATTGGTCAACACAGACAGATGCAACGTTATCAGCTGGAGGCTACTTCAAAGTGCGTTATGACTCAGGAGAAATAAAGTGCGTTGTGATTTTTATGACTTTCGATCAACAGATGAGCAATAAATCATAACGCACTATTTCAGATCTCCGGTCAGAGAAACAAATAGTTAACAAATTTGGCAGGCTTCCAAAATAACAACAGCGATTGAGCAAGAGTAAGAATTCTACATCGTAGAAGCATTTACACTGGCATTAAATGGCACATTCAGCCACTTCAACGTGCAAAACAACACCTGAGAGCAACACAGCCAGATGACTCATAAAACGTCAACACATGATTAATCCTTGAAAAACCAGGTGATAAAAAGCACTCGAAGATTTGTTTTCTCAGTTATACATCCGACTCCTTCGCAAAACACTGTGAACAACTTAAAGAATTGCTACAGCATTATGAACCACAACAAGCACTAGATGAAAAAGGAAACAAGCATACGATGGAAATTCGAATCCCAATAATGAATAATCAGGAAATCCTCACATCCGCTCAACTTGAGAGCAAATTTTGACACACGATTACCAGGGTATCAATGAATCACAATTCAAAAATAAACTACAGTATAATCTCGATATATCGAATTCGAAATAACTTCGAGTTATAGAGCCTTCGAGATATAGTAACATGGTGCAGAGGCGAAATGATGACCCAACTCTGCCCTCCGCTCATTAATATACCAAGGATACACCCCCTTTGAAGTCTTGTGTATCTTTCATATTTTCTCTGATTTTGCCGATTTAAAGCGATTTAAAGAGATCACAAACGCTTTGTAGATTTCTGTGATCGTTGCATGTCTTTGAACAATGCAGACCACAAAGGAACGCACTGAATGAGGAGGCTGTGCATCTTGGTTTTGACACCTATTGTAAGTATGTAGACCACGGAGCCGCCGCCGATATGTCCTAGCCGCCGCCGATTGGCCGTTTAGCCAGCCGCCGTCGATTGCTACCGTCGGCCAGCAGCTATCAGCCGATTCACGCCAACAGCGGCTCTCAGCCGATTCAATCCATATATTTTACATTCAGGATTTATGATATACTATATGCATGCCCATACATATACATGTACGAGGGTTGTCCCGAAATATATCGGACTGACATAGAATGTGCAGTATGTACTAGGGTTAACGTAAAATAGTCCTTTCACGAGTACTAGTAAATCACCTGTTACTAGCTACATGTATATTACTGGTATGTACCTGGTATTAAGTCTGCCACTTTTTGGTTGATTGTTCTTTAACTATTATAACTCAACAGCACTGCTGAACCCTCATTTCAAAATTCGGAGGCCAAAAGCAATTTGTATTGGCCTCTCATAACACTTGGTTCATTGCAATGTCTACATGTATTGCTTTTGTTGATCTGAAAAATGAGTGAAATTCTGTTAATTTTCCTGCAATTGTTGAGAGTGTTCCAAATTAAGTCCATTGACGAGATCGTCATATCTCCTTTTTATTTGCTCCAAACATGACCTGAAGTCTCAGATACTAATTAGATGTTGTAAATTTATGAAGAAATCTTTGATGTCTGAAAACCCTGTTTTGTCTAAGCTCTGTCTGCATTCCTGCAATAGTCTGTCTGACTTTGGAATAACTTTCAAAGAGATTTTGGCCAAATTGAAGATGAACGTAGAAACATTCTGCTCAATTGAACTTTCCCTCGTTTTACGTATTTTAAAAAGTGAATGTTGCACACTCCCTGATAGCGAAACTGTTGCTGTTTGTTTAGCCATAAAAATGAAAATAACTTATGTAATCGATATAAATTATTTATGTCCTTACTACAAAGAATGCAAGTCGGCTCTGAGGTTGCTATGTGTTGCGCCTCGACAAGGCATAGGCTAACTCAGTCATTAGTATTTATTTATTTATTTATTTATTTATTTATTTATTTATTTATTTTTCTTATCTGTTTCCTTGTTTTAGGTTTCTTTCCTGTTTCGTTTTTCTTGTTCTCTCATATATCAAAAAAATGCAAAAGATTATTTGCGAATACAATGCTATATAAATATATATATTAGTTAAACTATATACATGTAATCCGGAGGTTGCCCAACAATTGCAAACCGAGACATAAAAAAACCGCGAATTTATCTTTCACGATCCTGATGCAACAACTTATTCGGTTCGCCATCCTCTTTCGTTTTCCATCCTGTTCCTCTATTTGCTTCCTCTTCCCGCTGCAGAATTTGCGTCAGCAGACACAACAAACGAAGTGATGATGCTGATTATGATGTTCATGGTTAAAATTAATGTTTTTGAAGTTTGTGAAATAGCTTAAACCTTTTGAACTTGAGTCAAGCATGAGAGTGTAATTCAGTGGAACATCAGAGGATTTGGAAATCGTCCAATCTCAAAATTACCACATTCACATGTACAGAGTAGTGCATGTTTATGTTAACCAATGGCATCATTAGACGTATAGGATGACATAGCAACCATTGCCAAGCCACTTCAAGCCGCTGCTAGCCGCCGATCACAATGCTGAGCCGATATCTCTGATTGATGGAGCGGCTTAAGCAGCTAGCCGGTCATTTTTACTGCAGCCAGCCGATTCTGGCTAATTACAATGTGCTCCAGGGTCTATAAGTATGAATAGCAAGATTTGGGAGTTACCCGGAGAGCCACTCGCTGTAAATTTCGAGAAAGATGTGAATGACGCTGATTGGACGCTCCGAGTCGAGCAATTAGTTGAGACAGCTTTATCCAATCAGAGGCCAAGTTTCTCTAACATTCAACTATGCATGAAAATTTGCATACGGTATTTGAGTAAACTTCGACATACGAGTATCTAAAGTTACCCACTAGGATTTGAAATGAGTTTGAGTTATAAAGCAATTCGAGTTATGGGAGTTCGTCATATTGAGATTATACTGTACTTTTAATCCTTTAATAGAGTTTTAAAATCTTCTTAAAGTAGATAACGGAATACTTCTGCATTCTTAAATAGCATTCGAAGCAGCGTCTGAGAGACGGAAGCATCAAAGCCAAGACCAAGAGAGAAAACGCAGCCATCGCTACTACTACTAGGGCGGCCTCAATCGCTAATATGTGCATATTGACATCAATATACGCAATATGCCAGGAGAGGAGAGGAGCAAGACACGCGATTGACAGCGGCATGACATCGACAAACAAGGCACCGCATCAGGTATGCAGCACATGGACAAGAGGAGGAGGAGGAGGAGGAGGAGGCCCAAGGCGGCAGCCACCGAGTATTGATTCGGGGGAAGAGAGAGGGAGAGAGAGGGAATCAATGGAGCATTATTAGACAGCCTCCTGTTCATATGGCACCGAATACGCATAGAACATGATACACTTGAAAGTATCGCGATTGTGACAGAATCAGATTATAAGCGATTTAACCAAATAAACAAAAGAGCACAGTTTGATATACGAGACGAGAATTCAGCGGAGAAAGCGAATTCAAAGCGTTTAAGCCAAAAAGAGCATACCACGAGTGGACACAATGCTCTCATAATAATACGAGACTCAATTGGCGGCGATCGTCAGGCAACAAGCATCGATCATTGATGAGGCGCCGGCGTCGCTCGATCGATCGCAACACGAGCCGCAGCCGCAGCCGCAACGGAGGAGGAGGAGGAGGAGGCGTCAAGGTAGAATGAGTGAAAAGCAGAGAGCATTTCACGTTCATTGGCTGACGGCAATATTGCAATGGAAGCATCAAACGCTGCACCATGCTGTAAATGAACACAAAGAATCATCCTGCTGAGAGAAATCAGATATTCACCGATGACCTTAATTTCAATGAACCCGTATGCAGGCGTGAAAGGTGCACAGCCACACCACACACTGCTGGTGGTATTGTCCATTAGGCTGCAGGCATTTATTGCATGAACATAAATTACGTAATTACTTATACAAGGGTCAAGGAGACATCAGACGATCAGAGGGACTTCAAATGTGCAATGTATTCCTATGCATTCATAATGATTATTTCTTAATGGGATCAATATGCTTGAGCATTTCATAGCCATGTGAATAATGAATTAGGTTGTTCCATACTCAACAACGTAATTCTATATGCTAGGCCCTAATGCTGCACAAAGGACATGAAAGGGGCACAATGCCAGAGCAGCCATCAAACACAGTGTACTACCACATAGACCAACCGGCACCCTACTAACGAAGACCCCGATCTAAGTCAATCGCCAACAGAAGCCGAATTTCAAACGCAACACTTGAGAAACAAAAGGAGTCAAACAAACTGAATAACAGCCGCGCGTCGAGAACAAATAATCGCTGCAGCAGCAGATGACAGCAATTAAGTTGGCGCCAATGATCACAAAGTCCAAAATAGATTGTAAACAAAGACGAAGAAGAGTGTCCTTGAGGGCATCCTGGAAGAAGACCAATAGAGCATGTGCGAGTGATTCAGGTGCCGCTTCTGGGCGATGATCGCTCGCACGTGGGTCTGCTTATCCCCCCACCCCACCCCCACCCGGAGGGAACACCAACAACAACAACATTCGGCTGATACAGAAGACATCTTGCACAAAACTCAGCATTCAAGGATTCTGCGGTGGACAAAAATAAGTGCGCTAACCACACGACTTAAGAGGGTTGGTCGCTATGTGTTCTCGGCCTAACATGCAACGCGCAATTACAGAAAGTTGAAATTTGACTAAAGGTTAGCTTTGCACATGGAAATTGCAAGCACTGAATTTCCCAGCAAGTCATGTGATCACCCCTGGCGCCAAGAAGCAGCCAAATGCGACTGACTCCTGATTTCCGCGACAATTCAAAGACAACTCCTTACGTCATCCATGTTTTGCGGTATGGTTACGTTTCGGCAAAATAATTACGATTCGGGTTCAATTACTAGAACTTCAATAGTTTCATTTTCCCGAAAGAGCATGATGCACGAAATGGTGATTGTGGTACAAAGTGCATAAACGTTGATCTAACATCCAGGTGGCAGGCACACTGACGTAAACACAGAGAGGGATTGCAGTTATTACCATCCATTAAACTCATGGCTGTTACGCTCATAACCAACGTATTAACGATATCTAACACTCTGTTAACATAATGAAGACAATTTTCTGCAGATGCAGTGTGGTATTACATAATACATGTGTGAACACAAAGAATAGAGCCACACGAGATGACCCCGCGAACTCTCCATGCTGTCTCAACATCGTAAAGATCTTTCTTCCCATGAACAAGCACTGTCGAGGAGGAGGAGGCAGTGTTTGCACAAGGGGACCTCGAATGTTCTCTCAATGACCCACACACAAAAATGCGATAATTTATTCGCAAATTGCTTCCATGTACAAGACGCAAGACCCACGGGCACAGAGACCTTGAAGGGGCCGAGAAAATAAACAGATGTTGAAGCTGAATCAACTGAAAACGAGGCCGTAGAGCACCGCATGCAAGAGCAGCTCCGTCTCGAACTCAGCCCGTGGGTCTCAACTCCCAAGTTCCGTAACGAACATCAAAGCATCTGCCATGAGCATTGTGCTGAGGGGGGCAGGTGCCGAGCCAAGAGCCGAATGTCGGCGGCGCTGGCTCAACCTATTCCTATTGTTAAACGCCGCAATAATAAGGAACGGTTTCGCACGCGGCTCAACATGATGCCTACCAGGTGCGGAGCGTGTTTCTTGATTGAAACATCCACGCACCCATTCATCATGAATTCAACCAACTCATGAAGCCATATTGACAGATATGCGCAGGTGTCGATCGGCATTGACAGCTCAGCACTCTTGGGTGGTATATGGGTGCCGTAGTACCGGGAGCAGGGGTTCCTGTCCCCACATGACACCATCCATGCCTGACATGACAAGAGAGTGTGGCATATATAATGCATGGTACATTTCGCAATTGCCAATTTGCTGCATGCGTACAATCATAAAAATGATGAACACAAGCCATGTTAAACAGAATCAACTGCAATGTTGATGAATGCCGAACAGCAACAGCAGCGAAACCCATATTCCCTCCTCCCGAATTTCACGCTGGGCCAAGTGGCCCGCAGTGCTGTCCGCGATTGCTTGGCCAAGCGGGCTGACCACGGGCCATTGGGCAGCGCAGAGTGCGAGGTCTGTTCACAAGCAGCCCCCTGCATCGATCGGACGACGCCAGGAGTGGTCAGTATACACGCATTTAGGAGGAGAGAAACAGCTCATGAATAATGCATGAGTGACGTCACGCGGGGGGAGGGGAGGTCTCCGTGTGTCCTGTCTATAATGCATTGTACGAGACAAAAGTTACGTCAGAAGCGAACCGCTGATGCATCTAATTACAAGCGGTGAGATTTCCAGACGACGATGCTCATCCAATGATAAAACGATAAAACTTGACCGCGGTCAAGCTGTATCAAGAGTCAAACAGCGTTTTCATGCTTCCCTCCGGACACCCACGCAAACCCTCACAACAACAACATCGGAACCAAGCAATATGCTCGCTTTTTCCCCTTCCAGCAGCTCCCACAGGAGATGAAGTGTCAAGCTTCTGCAACGAAGCTAAGAATAACAGCTAGCGCCGACTGTTGCTCACCGCCAGAGATGTGAATATGATGACGGCGCCACGCTCAAGAATATTCAGCAAACGAGATACGCTGCATGGGCTGCTGCCAGAGCCTGCATGTCGATAAGCAAACGGCGTTCCCACCTGATAAATCAGTGCATCAATCAACGCGAATCCAGATCGCTTGCTAACAGGTGGAGCCAACGTATCAGTCTATATTCGCTACCGTACAATATATAATATTGCACCGTGATGCGATACCACTATAGCTCTACGGGCCTTTCATCAGCACAGAATTTCTTAACAGAAATCTCTTCTTGTTCTTCCTGTTCAGTGCACACAGGGAAATCAGAGTTGTATAGCCTAGCCTAGCCTTCGCGGTCAATCACATGTCAGCCCAGAGGTAGGCATACAGGCAGATTAGGCTTTTCCTTGAGCGCGATAATGAACACACACCTGGGGAGGCGGTAACACGAGAATCTCATCACAAAGCGCGATGAAAGAAAACCGTAAGATTTTCCCGCCATTTCCATCATTTTTCCCGCCATTCCAACGCAGCCGGAGGCGGCGTTTTTTTCACTACGGCTGACCAGTTACTGCTTATCTCGTTCAAAGATGATTTCCGCGGTGCTCAGTAGGAGCTTCGATACGATCCGCGCTTGATATGATAGCAATTGTCGGTGGCCTTGCATCGCGGCGTAAAACCCGACCATTAGCAGAGAGAGTATCCTCATTGAACAGCGCCAATTATCGCTCACACGACCTTGACCTTTGGCTTAATAAAAGCGATAAGGACAAAAGCGAATAATACGATCGACATTAAACACAGTGACGTAACATCGTAATGATCAGATTAGAGCCACGGCCGCAAATGAGTCATCTTCGTCTCCATGTCATTCGTCACCAAAACGAGGCCAGTGAGAGAGTGGTCATCAATTTGTTTATCGCGCGGTTTCCTAACATTGTCGGTAATTGCGGACAGGAAGTGATTTCACAGCCGCAAGTGCCGGTTTCCACCCTGTGTGACCGGCCACAAATCAACGCCTGACGCCAGTAGGGGGCCTCCTCGGGTCACGCCGAAGGACTCGAGGAAAAAATATTTGACCTGCATGCAAACTTGGCAGTTGGATCCAAATTCAACATTCTAGCAACGGAAGCCGAAATATGGGAACGGGCTCAAAAGCACCTTGGAAAGCTGTGAATACATTGTAGTGCAGTGTATATACACGATCGCTAATTATTGTGAGCAGAGTAACTAAACTGCATATTCTGCGCCGTCCAGAGTAACCGAGGGCACTTGAATCGAGTGAGCAAAGAAAGATGACACCCATAAGGTATGAGTTGCAACAAGAGGCACTCGTCGTGCTGAGTAGAATATGACTCAAATACGACAAACTACAATACATACGCATACAACAGCCAACATACGCTGCGATTATATCATCAAAGGATTGTGGATGCAGAAGCAACTAAGGACGCCTCGGGAGGGGGTGGGGGGGGGGGCCTCTTACGCAACAAGGCAGCAATGGGGTTAGCCTGCAATAACAAGGAGGTCATGTGTGTGGCAGCCAACTAACGACCCTAATGTACAAGCTGCAGCACCACCAAAAATAGATCCGTCAAAATGTCGGCAAATTTGTCTCCTTGTCACATTTGGTAGTTGAGCTGATAGAATGTTGGCAATACGCATTGTCAAGGCTAATTCACAAAATGTAAAAGTTTATTGTTGGCTTGGGAGCAAGTTTGTTTCAAAACATTATATTTGGGGTTGTAAAGTGGTGATGAAACTTAAAAGCCAAATGGTGAAAATCGAATCAAATTGAAAACAGGAACACCTAGCTTCATCTATTAACATGATGTCACTGGATATATGGTGATTTAATTAAAAATCAGCTTAATTATTCACATAAAATGATTGAAATTACTTATTTCAGCATTTTAATGAATGAAATGCAACCTATGTACAGAATATTGATACACAATGCATTTTAATTGCCGAATGTATGACATATAAATTACTGAGTATTATAACCGAGCTGATTAGTTAAATGATCTCCTCAAAATATTATTATTATTTATTATTATTATTATTATTAATTTATATGTGGACATATAAAACTGATTATATTCTTACTGTAATACCATATAATAATCTATTAGTCATTGACACGGATCAATAGACGTTTAGAGATCAATTTGAGATTTTGAGGTCAAGTGAACTTGGTCAAAAAGAGTTCATCTCTTCAATACATAAACATGCGATGTCGTACGGCATATGTACAAAAATGACATTTCATGGCCCCCAAATGCCTATTTTCACCAATCAAGATAAAGCCTAATGAATCATGCAGAAGACCCGAAATAATTGCAGCTTTTACACCCATCCGACTACAGACTGAGCATTACAAAGTGTTACATATTAAGCCCATGCATTACGATGTTATTCCATTCTGCATAGACCAGGGCAACCAACTGAAGGCCTTGTAATCACAGCCACAATGAAGCAAGCGCATGTTCCCTCTTAACTGCACTATGCTCAACTACGTGGTCAGAATGTTTCATTTCATGTACATTTACACACCAATTAGCAACACATGAAGACAGGTAAGACAGGTGTGACAAAGTAAAGCACTTTCAGCTGCAAATGACTTCCCCAACATACGCTGCCATGCTTACAACATTCACTACATGTACATCATGTAAATGGCATGGGGGCTGATGTACTCAGACATTATGATAATTTATTAATTCATTGTGTTCAGTATTCAGTGTCAGATGTCTCAGTCTCAAGTGACATTTCCTGATTCCTGCAAAAAACAGAATTCATTACTCCGATCTTACAATTTCATGATAATAATTATAGCTATGTTTCAGAATAACATTACCGCCTTTATTTCATAACCCTTTAATACTAACACTTGATTCAGATCACCAATTGTGATTGATATTCTTCCCATGATGCACCTGCCAGTATTTAGTTATATACTAATACTGGTAGGTGATTGACTTCTAGTGCTCAACATTCACAGTAATAAAGTTCATCAATGATTCAGATCTGATCGATGCTGTTTGATGTTGACCCACCAAATGACCATTCAATAATTGATTTCAATCGGATCAAATATTTAGTGGGTGACCTGCGAATGCATCAGTCACTTCAATGTGAATGTGTAATTATGTCATATTGCATTAATACGCATGTGGATTATGTCTGGGAATACCTTTGTCAATTGTGCACAACGTAACACATCAATGATCAAAAGTCATCGCGCAGTTAGCATTGTGACAAGTAGACCGACAACTGAACGCGGCCTCCTCACGCTGAGGCAACTGACAGCACCATTAATCGCTTCCTCCTCAACTCCTCCTTGAGCAGTAGCGATGTATTTGCACAGCTAACCGATCAGCAGCAAGTAGGGCAAGTATTTACCACCAGACATGCTGATGGTGAATTAGCAATGATGATGAATTATAATTAAATAACGTAACATTATTAACATTGTCAAATGAATGGAAATGCAAGCGAATCATTCAAAATAACTAGTTGCTCTTGATTACAAGATTTGCATCATAACACATAAACACAGATTAATATCAACCACATACACGTCGCAAGGGGTGTCTATAGCTGCGTTTCGATGCCCCATGATAACCGGCAGCACCACGAGGGCATAAACAGCGTGGGAGAGCAGGGCAGACGGGGCGACATCTCCGCTTTTGGGCATTTCTCCCTGCGTACAGGGCGCCATGGCGAAAACACACAACGACTCCTCACCTGACAGCATGAGAAATCCAGCCACAATCGGCAACAAGCCCGTTCTTCGCTCCATCTTAGACCACTGTATTCCTTGCGTCGTTGCTAAACCACAACACTACAAAATTCCGAGTTTGTTCCCAATTCCTGCAAATCCAGCGAATGCATGCAAACCTTTAGCCGATGAACAGAGCTGCATCACGCACTGTCTTACTACGCGGGAACCTCTCACAGAAAATAGTTCTTTGTTTGTGTCAAGGTGTTTTTTCACGCTGTATCCAATATTGCTGATTAAAATAAGGATATTGATCCATATTTTATATGTTTTATTCGATTTTATTCGTGCTATGAACTTAATTTTATAAGAATGACAGAGCGTATGAATACACTCTACTACAGTGAGTCGCCCTCCATGCAAATGTGTTGCTTGAATTTAGTGCATAATTGAAAGCGGTTAACATTTTTCATACACATATGTACTTTTCTCTGTGGTTACGTTTTATCATCACTACAGTTTGAAGTGGTGGATTTTGGTATTATTATAACCTATGACCATGTAGTATTCATTGGAACAGTCGACAATCATCAGTTAAAGTATAGATTCGTTTTCAACCTAATCAGGAGATCTGATTATGCGGAGTGCGTTATGATGGCATCCGTTGATGGGCTTTCACAAGTAGCGATCGACCGACGCACGAGAACAAACAAATAAATATGGCATGTACAATTAACGGACAATAGGCCGTTTGGCCCCATCTCCCGAAAATTTTATGAAGTAATTAATCATAAAAAAACTCTAGTGACCATAATACATTGCCTTGTGACTGTAACTTGAAAGTCGACATAATTAGCCGTGCCTGATATATCCACTATTACCTACACCGGGAACACGTGATAATCATATAAAATACACTTATAATTATCTTGTAACAATGCATGTCTTATACACAATTAAGCCTTTGGCATTAATTCCCTTTCCCTCTTCCGAGAATGAACAATATGGCCAATAGTGAGTATATCACAATAGTGACTTCAATATGCCGATCGATGTTCAATGTTATTTCACTTCCGACCATTTCGGAAGAAGACAGATGTTCTTCGGAAATAGTGAACTTCGAAATAGTGAACCAACCTGCCACGCAGATTCCCAGAACATCGCAGATTTTCTTGTAACGTATTATGTGAGTAATTGAGCACGTAGGGGGGGGGGGGATCGGTATTCACCGGGGGGCATTTTTTGTGCATCATCCGTTACAATTCTATGGCTCCAGTTCCCTTGTAGTGTTGGGGGATATTATTATACGGTGTAAGGTCAGCTTAATTTTGCCATGTCATCTCTGCTCAGGGGACTGGATATTTGGTTCGTATTAACCGGAAGTTCGAACAATGCGAAGTTCGAATTATCCGTTGAACCTGCAATGCTAAAAGATAGGGATCTGGAGGGGACCCATTGTCTAACGAGCAGACGACGCCACAGCACCAGTCGGATAGGCCAACTGAGTGTTACACAATGGAGGGGACCCCAAAATTAGTTCTATATAACCGGGAATTCCATAATATCAGAGTTGTAATCACGAGCTTTTACTGTATATCATTTCACTCATTGTAGACTGATCTGGTGTAATGACCATGAACTCTATTCAATATTCATCCATTTTTATCCATTTTTATTCATAGTTTTCTTGTTGTTAGTGGTGCAGTAGGCCATACACTGATACAGTGTGGAACCAACCAATTAAGAGGTAAAGCCAACAAGCGGTCAGGTGTCAGGTTCAAAGATTGTGGAGACACATTCTTTGCTTGTGTGGTTCAGTAACCTCGGTGTAGGATCTTATAGACATACTGCTAACACAGTAACAGGTGCCTTTTAGTACGCAAAGCATTATTAATGCAATCAATTGAATAATTATACGCTCACCGGACGGCAAGAAGTTGAAATCAGTCTGTTCACATCGACGTCCACCATAACTTCCATTGCACCTGCAAGAAAAAGGAAACCAGCGCTTGAA